>JARQOD010002694.1:0-74374 GCA_033576555.1 Oophaga sylvatica | reverse complement strand
TTAATAGTCTTTTGTGGATAAATGTTATATTGTGTCTTTGTTCTAAGGATCAGCCCAATAACTCATCATAATGCACAATTCCATCTGCTTTGGAGGTGGAAACGGGTTCCCCTTACCTTTTGGCCCTTGTGCAGTTACACAAGTTGCACCAATAACATTTCCGCCCCTGTCCACCTCTGAATGGAACCATAGGAAGGATGACACTACAGCTACAGAGGTGACCGTCTGATAGCCTAGCTGACTACCACTTCTCCTAAGACCCTTTCAGCTTTTTGAGACTTGGGTGGAGGACTCATCTCTGAAAACAGGGTCCCACAGCTGCACCCCACAGTTTGAGTAGCCTCATAGATGGGTAAATAGCTGAGAGCAGAAGAGGGCGCGTAGCTTCTCATTGTGTCACTGAGGATGATAGATTCTCAGGATTACTCGATGGTCTTGTGGTGGGATGCAGTTGGACAGCTGTGTCATCCTATTAGATGAAGAATTAAATTGGTTGCTTTAAACACCGGCTTGACTATATGGCTACAGGTATAGAATTTAGCGACCTACCTATGCCAATATATCTTTAAATTTTGTGTCTTTGTTCTAAGATCAGCCAATAATCATCATAATGCACAATTCATCTGCTTTGGAGTGGAAACGGGTCCTTACTTTGGCCTTGTGCAGTTGCACAAGTTGCACCAATAAATTTCGCCCCTGTCCCCCCTAATGAACTAGGAGGATGACCTACAGCTACAGAGGTGACCGTCTGATAGCTAGCTCGACTACCCACTTCTCCTAAGACCCTTTCAGCTTTTGAGACTTGGGTGGAGGACATCATCTCTGAAAACAGGGTCCCACAGTGCACCCCAACAGTTTGAGTAGCCTCATAATGGGTAAATAGCCTGAGAGCAGAAGAGGCGCGTAGCTTCATGTGTCATGAGATATAGCATTCTCAGGGATATGCGGAAGTGCTTTGTGGATGCAGTCTGACGCTGTGTATCCTATTAGATAGATTAGAATTAATATGTGGTTTATGCTTAAAGAGAATCTCTCACCCCCGAGCGTATATGAGCTATTAATATGGGCATACAGGTAATGAAATTTTAGCTAGACCTACCTGTATGCCTCATATTAATAGTCTTGTTGTGGATAAATGTTATATTGTGTCTTTGTTCTAAGGATCAGCCCAATAACTCATCATAATGCACAATTCCATCTGCTTTGGAGGTGGAAACGGGTCCCCTTACCTTTTGGCCTTGTGCAGTTGCACAAGTTGCACCAATAACATTTCCGCCCCTGTCCACCCCTGAATGGAACCATAGGAAGGATGACACTACAGCTACAGAGTGACCGTCTGATAGCCTAGCTCGACTACCCACTTCTCCTGAAGACCCTTTCAGCTTTTTGAGACTTGGGTGGAGGACATCATCTCTGAAAACAGGGTCCCACAGCTGCACCCCAACAGTTTGAGTAGCACTCATAGATGGGTAAATAGCCTGAGAGCAGAGAGAGGGCGCGTAGCTTCTCATTGTGTCACTGAGGATGATAGCATTCTCCAGGTTACTGCGGAATGGTGCTTGTGGTGGGATGCAGGTCTGGACAGCTGTCGTCATCCTATTAGATAGATTAGAATTAATATGTGTGTTTATGCTTTAAAGAGAATCTCTCACTCCCCGAGGCGTATATGAGCTATTAATATGGGCATACAGGTAATAGAAATGTTTAGCTAGACCTACCTGTATGCCTCATATTAATAGTCTTGTTGTGGATAAATGTTATATTGTGTCTTTGTTCTAAGGATCAGCCAATAACTCATCATAATGCACAATTCCATCTGCTTTGGAGGTGGAAACGGGTCCCCTTACCTTTTGGCCCTTGTGCAGTTGCACAAGTTGCACCAATAACATTTCCGCCCCTGTCCACCCCTGAATGGAACCATAGGAAGGATGACATACAGCTACAGAGGTGACCGTCTGATAGCCTAGCTCGACTACCACTTCTCCTGAAGACCCTTTCAGCTTTTTGAGACTTGGGTGGAGGACATCATCTCTGAAAACAGGGTCCCACAGCTGCACCCCAACAGTTTGAGTAGCACTCATAGATGGGTAAATAGCCTGAGAGCAGAAGAGGGCGCGTAGCTTCTCATTGTGTCACTGAGGATGATAGCATTCTCAGGATTACTGCGGAATGGTGCTTGTGGTGGGATGCAGGTCTGGACAGCTGTCGTCATCCTATTAGATAGATTAGAATTAATATGTGTGTTTATGCTTTAAAGAGATCTCTCACTCCCCGAGGCGTATATGAGCTATTAATATGGGCATACAGGTAATAGAAATGTTTAGCTAGACCTACCTGTATGCCTCATATTAATAGTCTTGTTGTGGATAAATGTTATATTGTGTCTTTGTTCTAAGGATCAGCCCAATAACTCATCATAATGCACAATTTCATCTGCTTTGGAGGTGGAAACGGGTCCCCTTACCTTTTGGCCCTTGTGCAGTTGCACAAGTTGCACCAATAACATTTCCGCCCCTGTCCACCCTGAATGGAACCATAGGAAGGATGACACTACAGCTACAGAGGTGACCGTCTGATAGCCTAGCTCGACTACCACTTCTCCTGAAGACCCTTTCAGCTTTTTGAGACTTGGTGGAGGACATCATCTCTGAAAACAGGTCCCACAGCTGCACCCCAACAGTTTGAGTAGCACTCATAGATGGGTAATAGCCTGAGAGCAGAAGAGGGCGTAGCTTCTCATTGTGTCACTGAGGATGATAGCATCTCCAGGATTACTGCGGAATGGTGCTTGTGGTGGGATGCAGGTCTGGACAGCTGTCGTCATCCTATTAGATAGATTAATTAATATGTGTGTTTATGCTTTAAAGAGATTCTCTCACTCCCGTGGCGTATATGAGCTATTATTGGGCATATAGGTAATAGAAATGTTAGCTAGACTACCTGTATGCCTCATATTAATAGTCTGTTGTGGATAAATGTTTATTGTGTCTTTGTTCTAAGGATCACCAATAACTCATCATAATGCACAATTCCATCTGCTTTGGAGTGGAAAGGGTCCCTTACTTTGGCCTTGTGCAGTTGCACAAGTTGCACCAATACATTTCCGCCCTGTCCACCCTGAATGAACCATAGGAAGGATGACATACAGCTACAGAGGTGACCGTCTGATAGCCTAGCTCGATACCACTTCTCTGAAGACCCTTTCAGCTTTTTGAGACTTGGGTGGAGGACATCATCTCTGAAAACAGGGTCCCACAGCTGCACCCCAACAGTTTGAGTAGCACTCATAGATGGTAAATAGCCTGAGAGCAGAAGAGGGCGCGTAGCTTCTATTGTGTCACTGAGGATGATAGCATTCTCCAGGGATTACTGCAGGAATGGTGCTTGTGGTGGGATGCAGGTCTGGACAGCTGTCGTCATCCTATTAGATAGATAGAATTAATATGTGTGTTTTGCTTTAAAGAGAATCTCTCACCCCGGGCGTATATGAGCTATTAATATGGGCATACAGGTAATGAATGTTTAGCTAGACTACCTGTATGCTCATATTAATAGTCTTGTTGTGGATAAATGTTATATTGTGTCTTTGTTCTAAGGATCAGCCAATAACTCATCATAATGCACATTTCCATTGCTTTGGAGGTGGAAACGGTCCCTTACCTTTTGCCCTTGTGCAGTTGCACAAGTTGCACCAATAACATTTCGCCCCTGCCACCCCTGAATGGAACCATAGGAAGGATGACACTACAGCTACAGAGGTGACCGTCTGATAGCCTAGCTCGACTACCCACTTCTCCTGAAGACCCTTTCAGCTTTTTGAGACTTGGGTGGAGGACATCATCTCTGAAAACAGGGTCCCACAGCTGCACCCCAACAGTTTGAGTAGCACTCATAGATGGGTAAATAGCCTGAGAGCAGAAGAGGGCGCGTAGCTTCTCATTGTGTCACTGAGTATGATAGCATTCTCCAGGGATTACTGCGGAATGGTGCTTGTGGTGGGATGCAGGTCTGGACAGCTGTCGTCTCCTATTAGATAGATAAGAATTAATATGTGTGTTTATCTTTAAAGAGAATCTCTCACCCCCCGAGGCATATATGAGCTATTAATATGGGCATACAGGTAATAGAAATGTTTAGCTAGACTACCTGTATGCCTCATTTTAATAGTCTTGTTGTGGATAAATGTTATATTGTGTCTTTGTTCTAAGGATCAGCCCAATAACTCATCATAATGCACAATTTCATCTGCTTTGGAGGTGGAAATGGGTCCCCTTAGCTTTTGGCCCTTGTGCAGTTGCACAAGTTGCACCAATAACATTTCCGCCCCTGTCCACCCCTGAATGGAACCATAGGAAGGATGACACTACAGCTACAGAGGTGACCGTCTGATAGCCTAGCTAGACGTGTTGTCTTTGTTTTGTCTGTTTCTCTTTGTTTGTTTTCTCTTTTGTTATTGGCACTGAAATTTTGCACTTTATGCAATTGACCAAAGGATTTAACTAAATGACTCTTATGAAAATAGATTTAGTTAGCAAAATATTTAGTGGGAACTTAAAAGTTTGTTACTCCTTATATCATAAAATAATAAATAAACAGAAATGACTTTTCTAATAGACTGGCAAGTTCAGAAGAGATTCCTTATTAACAATCACCTCATTATTATAACAAGCAGGATTGCAATGAGAGATAACACAATCCACCATTCACAGTAGGTAGTGTCACAGCTCACCTCTTCCCCCTTCCTGCACAATGACATCTGTATGTCACTAAACATGAGAACATGAATAGAAAACTCTCCCAAGGAAATAGCGTCCCCTATAATGTCTTATGATTTATATACATGTATATGTCCTATGTCCATATCTCCAAACAGGCAAGAAAGTAGCTTCCATAAATATACAGGAAACAGAATGCATTAAATTGCAATTAGAAATACAAATTATACAAAAGATTATAACAATCTGATTTCAATTAGTTTTAAAAATGTATGTGACACATTTCCTGAAAGAAAAATAAATAAAAACTATATCTAAAAAGATTATTGGATAATAAGAAATGTTTAATACGTTAGAGTAGAGTAGGGCCCTGCCAAAAGAGTCTACCTTGTCGTGGTGGCAGGCTTAAAAAATCTGTTGGTCAAAAAAAATCTGATGGTGATGTATGTGATAAGGTTCCATGGGAACTGTTACTGTGTGATTGGTGAGGACGGTGCAGAAGAGTTTTTCCAAGAGTGGTCAGTAGGACTTGGAAAGTTCAAGGGGTGTAGGTGGGGCTTGTGTGGAGGCGGAACTGGGGTGGAGCCTGGATGGAGTTCAAGGGACCCCAAAAGTTTTGCCAGTATGGGACCATGAAATTCCTTTCGGCAACCTTGATCAGGAACATAGTTTGCTAGCTTACATAATATGTGATAATGAAACTATCAAAATGGTGAGATACTGTGAAATAAATTATAATTCCATTGTCTTACCCTTTTTCTTAATATCTCTTGGTACATGTATCAGAGATAGAATAACTGTTATTGCTTTGCGATAGTTTCTTCTCCCGTTTTCCTTTATTTTCCCTTGTTTCTCCATATTTTTCCTTTTCTTTTCCTTCATGTTGTTTAACTCCATTTTGTATAATAATTAGAACATTTTCAATAAAAACAATTTGAGCAAGAAATAGAATATTTGCTTAGGAAAAATTGGTTTTGCGACTCCTTTGTGAACATCATGTGCTAAAGAAGAGCCACGTGCAGCTGAACCAAGGTGAAGGATGATAATGGACTTTATCTGGTCACTTCACGAACATTCTTGATGGTGCCCATCAGGAGGTGGCCAGGTGACATTGCTGCAATTTTTTTTCTCATGCAGAATTAGTATGAGAAAAAAATTGCAGATCTGCTTTGCCCCATGATATAACATTGGGCCTAGTGCTATCTGATAAAGCATCGGACAGTTCTAGGCCATATTATATGGTTGTGTGAATAAACTTTTATTGTAATAAACAATTTTTTTTTAACTTGGAACAGCTGTGATCATGTTTGTTTATTATCCAAAACAGGACCCCCCTCTATTACTGACAGCTGTAGAAGGTCACTTACACTCCTGCAGTAAACACATTTCCCTTGTGTAATATGATTGTGGGAGAGCTGGAGTGCAGCGCTCACCACAATCATCTGTGTCTCCAGAACCTATGGCATGAATGGTACCCAAATTTACACACATTCAGCTCTATCTACCGTATTTTCGGACCATAAGACGCACTTTTTTCCCCAAAAAATTTGGGGGAAAATTGGGGTGCGTCTTATGGTCCCAACATACCTAAAAATCCGGTGGCGGCAGCGGTCCCGGTGGCGGCGTCGGCAGCCTCCCTGTGGTGCGGTGGTGTCTGGCCAGCAGCGGGGCTCTGTGCTGCGTCGGGGGCTCCGCCGGCAATTCCCTCTTAGCCTGTGCTGCGGTGTCCTGATAGATGGCCGCCAGGGGCCTCCGGTGGCGGTCCCGACGCAGCCTTCCGTGCGGTGTTGTCGGGGCAGCAGCGGGCTCTGTGCTGCGTGGGGGGCTCCGCCGGCATTTCGCTCTTAGCCGGAAAGCCCCACGCAGCTCCGCTCCCTCCTGCAATGCGGTGGTGTCCTCAAACATGAGATTCGGCGGCCATCTTACCGGAGGCCCCTGGCGGCCATGTTTGAGGACGCCACCGCGTTGCAGGAGGGAGCGGAGCTGCGGGCGGCTTTCCGGATAAGAGCAAAATGCCGGCGGAGCCCCCACGCAGCACAGAGCCCCGCTGCTGCCCCGACACCACAGAGCACAAGAGGCTGCATTGGGACCACCGCTGTGGGATTTGTGAGTACAATATATTGCACAGCCACCCACAGAGCACAGCCACCCCACAGAGCGCAGCCACCCCACAGAGCACAGCCACCCCACAGAGCACAGCCACCCCACATAGCACCCCTGCAACGCAGAGCACCACCATCGCACCAGCCTGAACCACCGAACGACCCCTGTGACCACTCCTCTACCTGTGCTGATCCCTTCTCTGGTAAGCTGAATTCGGACTGTAAGACGGACCCCCATTTGACACATTTTTTTTTTCCCTATTTTCCTTCTGAAAATTTGGGGTGCGTCTTGTGGTCCGATGCGTCTTATAGTCCGAAAAATATGGTACCTTATATAAGCTTTCAGGACAGCCGCAAACTAACAGTTAGGGGCCCAAGCATGACCATGACACTTTTATGTGCAAACACACACCGAATTCTCAAGCCTCCACCCAAGTTCTTCTCTACCAGATGCCATGTGATCTCTAGGCAACAGGCTTCCTCCACATTTCCCAATATAAACTGCCAACAGTCCAGAATTAACCGGACAGTCTGTAAAATGGTGCACTTTTTTACCTGCTTGTAAAAAAAAATGAAGGCCGCAGGCCCTGAATTTTTCTCTTCCCATCCTACCCCAGGTATATGGGGAGAGATATCTATTCCTGGGGGAGGAAGAGTTTATTGTGGATTGGAAGAAGGACTTCTGATCACCTGAAAAAAAAAGCAAACAGATAGAAAGGATGACTGAGACACAATTGTCACCTCAGGTGTTAGGGGTCGAGTTCCCACTTCTGCACAAAGGGAATCTCGAGCCGTCCCTGCTGCGGTCTCCCATCCATCTCCGGCCGCAGTGGACTCTACTCAGCTTAGACATCGGTCCCAGCGTCTCGCCCAGTCTAACATTGTGTAGAAGATTACTGCTGCTCCTCCAGGCTCTGCTATTGTAGCCAGTACTGGTTAGCGGCGAGCAGATGTCTTTAGGACAAAGTCCTTGCTTTCACCATCTGAGCATGCCCAGAGTAAAATCTCTCATTGGAGATCAGGGGTCACATGCTCAGTTACTGCAGCAGCTCCTATTGGTCTGCCAGGAAGGTCCTGAAACCACTTGTGTTCTGGAGCAGTTTCCTATTGGTCCTTATCTGGCAGGCCCTGTAGTTGCCACTATAAAAGGGTGGCATGGTCGTGCCGCCATGCGCTAGTATCAATCACATTATGTGCTTTGCGCCAGGGTGATCTTGCATGCATGTGTTAGGGCTCGGCTGAAATAAGCCCCTAGAATACCGGCTTCTCCGGTGAGAAGATTGTCTGATTGCATTGCTGATTGCGTTACTATGGACTGCTATCTGCACAGCAGTTGTCTGTGCATACCTGTGGACTTAACAGGACACAGTCCATATTTCTGCGTTTCTACCTTAGCGACTCTGTGGCGTAACAGAGTTCGCTTATACCGCCATATAGGGCCACAGTGTCCATAGTTGCGACTCTGTGAAGTAACAGAGTTCGCCATACCGCCATCCTGCTAGCAGCAGGCTCTGCCTGCACGGTGGACCCCGGGCTGCGAACGCACTTATTATTTATATTTATTTTGTGCGTTCCGCCAGCCTTAACATAATACTAGCGCCAGGGTCTGGCTAGTAAAATGGCGGACGATCAGCGTCTACTGCAGGACATCCAGCAGCTGGAGGGTAGGTTGGCGGCTCTTGAGTGCACAACCTCAGCTGTGGATGTTACCACAGTCGCTGTTCAGGCTGCTAGCGTGGCTGCAGCCAGTGTGTCCACTGCCACCTCTGTCCTCACATTATCCCACCTCCCACTTCCAGACAAGTTTGCTGGTGATAGCAAGCAAAGTCGGGGATTCGTGAGTCAGTGCTCTATACAACTCGAGCTTCTGGCTGCACGTTTCCCCACGGATTGGGGCGGGGTTCTTCTTCGTGCAAAAGAAGAACGGAGAATTACGTCCATGTATTGACTACAGGGGTCTTAATGCCATCACCGTCAAGAAAAAGTACCCGTTGCCCCTAATCTCTGAGCTCTTTGATAGGCTCCGAGGAACAAGGGTATTTACCAAGCTAGATTTACGTGGTGCCTATAACCTAATTGCATCCGTGAGGGGGACGAGTGAAAGACAGCTTTTAATACCAGGGATGGGCATTATGAATATCTGGTGATGCCCTTCGGGCTCTGTAATGCTCCTGCTGTTTTCCAAGACTTTGTTAATGACATCTTCCGGGATATGCTTTCCACCTCTGTAGTAGTCTATCTGGATGATATTCTCATCTTTTCACCAGATATAGACTGTCACCGAGGGATGTCAACAAAGTCTTTGACCTCTTACGGGCAAACTCCCTCTATGCCAAGCTGGAGAAATGTGTGTTTGAGCAGGAGTCTTTACCTTTCCTGGGATATATCATCTCCGCCCAGGGATTGACTATAGATCCTGCCAAACTACAGGCTGTAATGGACTGGCAAGAACCCCATTCTCTTAAAGCGGTGCAGCGCTTCATGGGGTTCATTAATTATTATCATCAGTTCATCCCCCATTTCTCGACTTTGATAGCTCCCTTGGTAGCCCTCACCAAGAAGGGAGCAAATCCCAAGTTGTGGTCTGAGGAGGTCTCCAAGGCGTTCTCTTCCATCAAGTCGCATTTTGCCAGTGCTCCCATATTACATCGCCCTGATGTTGATAAGCCATTAGTTTAGAGGTGGACGCCTCTTCTGTTGGTGCTGGAGCAGTCCTTTATCAAAAGGATGCTCAAGGTCGGAAGCATCCCTGCTTCTTCTTTTCTAAGACCTTTACACCAGCAGAGAGGAATTATTCCATCGGGGACAGGGAGTTGCTGGCTATGAAGTTGGCCTTCTCTGAGTGGAGACATCTTTTGGAGGGGGCTCGTTTTCCCTTCCAAGTCTTCACCGACCACAAGAACTTGGTATATTTACAAACGGCTCAGCGGCTAAATTCTCGCCAGGCCAGATGGTCCCTATTCTTCTCTCGGTTTCACTTCACCCTCCATTTTCTCTCCGGTGATAAGAATGTTCGGGCCGATGCTCTCTCTCGCTCCTTAGTGTCACCAGAGGAGGAGGATGAGGAGCCTCGCTTATTGTCCCCGAAGAGAGCCTGAGAACTGTAGCCCCGGTTTCGCTAGAGTCTGTGCCTCCGGGCAAGACTTTTGTGCCCACTAATTTGCGACCAGAGGTGCTCTCTTGGACACACTCGTCCAGGGTGGGTGGACACTTTGGGGCAAAGAGGACAACTGAGTTATTGGCGAGGACATACTGGTGGCCACATATGGTCCGTGACGTCAGGGAGTATGTTCAGGCGTGTGTCTCATGCGCCAGGAACAAGTCCCCTCGACAACGGCCAGATGGGTTACTTTTTCCTTTGCCGGTGGCAGACAGGCCCTGGGAGATGGTCGGGATGGACTTTGTGGTGGGCTTACCCAAGTCTCGGGGTTGCACTATCATTTGGTTGATCACCGACCACTTCTCCAAAATGGTGCACTTAGTGCCGCTACCCCGGTGTTACCTTCTGCACGGGCCTTGGCAGCATTATTTATTAGACACATCTTCCGTCTACACGGTATGCCAGACAAGATTGTTAGCGATCGAGGTCCCCAATTTGCGTCTCGGTTCTGGAGAGAGTTGTGTCATCTACTCTGTATTGAGTTAAACCTCTCCTCTGCATATCATCCCGAGACGAATTGGTTGGTAGAGAGGGCCAACCAGACCTTGGTTACATACTTGCGACATTTTTTCTCTGCCAGGCAGGATGACTGGGCATCCTTGCTCCCGTGGGCGGAGTTCGCGCTAAACGATGCTGTGGCTGACTCCACCGGACAGACCCCATTCCTCTTAAATTACGGCCAGCATCCGCGGGTACCAGTGCCCATGCCCGTGACTTCCGCTGACTCCAGGGTGGCAGACTGGGCTGTGGAGGCACGGGACATATGGGACCGCACCCAGGATGCCATTCAGGCTTCCAAGGAAAGGATGAGGTCTTCTGCCGATGCCCATCGGCGTCCCGCTCCGACATTTGCTCCTGGCGACCTAGTATGGCTCTCCGCTCGAAACATCAGGCTACGGGTGGAATCCACTAAGTTGGCACCCCGCTATTTGGGTCCCTTCAAGGTTCTCGAGCAGGTGGCAGGCCCTGTAGTTGCTACTATAAAAGGGTGGCATGGTCGTGCCGCCATGCGCTAGTATCAATCACATTATGTGCTTTGCGCCAGGGTGATCTTGCATGCATGTGATAGGGCTCGGCTGAAATAAGCCTCTAGAATACCGGCACCTCCGGTGAGGAGATTGTATGCATGTGTTTAGGGCTCGGCTGAAATAAGCCCCTAGAATACCGGCTTCTCCGGTGAGAGATTGTCTGATTGCGTTGCTGATGCGTTACTACGGACTGCTGTCCGCACAGCAGTTGTCTGTGCATACCTGTGGAGTTAACAGGACACAGTCCATATTTCTGCGTTTCTACCTTAGCGACTCTGTGGCGTAACAGAGTTCGCTTATACCGCCATATAGGGCCACAGTGTCCATAGTTGCGACTCTGTGAAGTAAGAGTTCGCCATACTGCCATCCTACTAGCAGCAGGCTCTGCCTGCATGGTGGACCCCAGGCTGCGAACGCACTTATTATTTATATTTATTTTTTGCGTTCCCCAGCCTTAACATCAGGCCTCGGCCTATCCTGTCAGAGAACAATCTATGACTTGCATAAATGGTCAGCCAGATAGGAGGATCACCCAACATGTTCTGTGGATACTTAGGAAAGTGAATGGATTTCTCTCATCGATCACCAAACCTCAGAGCTATCCATATGCGTTTGCAAATGAGCTGTATAACATTAGTCAGTTAGAACCCCACATGGAGAGACTTGTTGCAGAAAATTAAAACATTAGCTGGACAGATTGATGCTTCTGCCATCTGCAGAAGACTCATTATGTCATCTAACCCAACTGAGCAAGAAAACTCCCCTCAAAAAGCTTTGTAATATACAAAGCAAAATTGGAGAGGTTTTTGCTCCCGAGTCCTGGGTAGCAAATATTCATTAAAAGGCGAAGTAAACAGTTGAGAATTAATTTGAGAGATTTAGGCAGACAGTTGAGGAGACAATAGTGAGCCTGAGGGACCAATGGAAAAATGTTTATTGCCATATTGGTGTCTGGATTGAATAAGGAGACTTAATTTTTGCTCATGCTGGCATGAGAAGTCAGTCCCAGAACTGAGTTTGGCTAGTTCAATTCAAAGGAATGTTCAAGAGGTGCAGGAAAAGAAATTCCAGAAGGTAATAGTGAATAAAATGCCTAGAAACAAACAATGGGAAAAATCTGGCAGAAAAGGGTGTTCCTCAGTAAGGTGAGGTACTACAATTGTGATGAACTGGGCCACTTCTAGAAGCAAGTGTAAGGCCCCAAAGAAAACACTGCAGGAAAGCATCAATTGACATGAAGGGCTTCCAGTTCTAGCAGTCATCTCTGAAACTAGAGGTGTGATGCCTTTGTTCACTTTACCCTGTATGATATGCACTTTAACACAATAGAGTGTATGGTAGACACTGTAGCAGCCCGCAGTGTCCTAAAGAAATCTGGTCTCTACCCTGAAGGCCACAGGATTAATTGAAGTTGTAGACCTAGATGATGAACCCATTACACTCCAGCTCAAGTAAACAACAAAAATCTCAATAATGAAATGACCCATCATCACTTCACACTCTATCATTCTGTGATGCTAGTCACTACACATGGACTAGCCATGAGGCAGAGTGGTCAAGAGATCCAAGGTCAAAAGCCATGAAGGTACGTCAAAGACAGAGGGATCAGACAAACAGATAGTCTGGCAAAGTCCAGGGTCTGATGACTAAAGTCAGAATATGTCAAAGGCAAAGGTATTATACAAATGGGTAGTCAAAGGCAAATCCTAGGTCTGGCAACGATAGATCTGATAATAAAATGCTGAGTACAACGTCAACACACCACTGAGCTTGAAACTACAATTGTCAATGATCTGACATTGTCAGTCAGCTAAATAGCCCGTTAATTATCTGGGACGGAAAACACCTGCAGGAATCTCAAACTGAAAACTGACCACACGACACACCCTTGCTGTCTATAGGGCGGCTGAGCTGTCACTCACAGCCAGGGCCAGGACAAGGTACATTATTTTGGTGCCATATGCAAATGAAGCTGACCACACCCCCACCATCATCCTGATGAACCCTCAGCACCCAAGTAAAGAAATGAGCTAGAGACTAAGGTAAAAGGATCCCTAAAGTACCTCCTCTTTTTCACCAAAAATACAGACAAAAGTAAGAAAAAGCAATCTACTTTAGGGGTGAGGCCCAACAGAGAGTGCGTTTTCAAAGATATGAAACAGTCATTGTTTTTGGACCATTTACACAATACAAGAGATAAATAGCGATATTCATCCCTGACATCCTATATTTTGTATGTCAGACCCAAGGACAGTCATGGAAACTAATATGATTTAACTATAATGGGGGCTGTTTAATTTCAATTAATGTTTCCATCATTTGGCAGATGCCCTAATGGAATCTAAACAAATCCCATAAAAGATAAAGGGATACGGATATGTATGATTGTTTTTAAAGGAGTACTCACATCCAAATTTTTTATCCTTTTAAGGCCACGTTCACAAGTTCAGTATTTGATCAGAATTTTACCTCAGTATTTGTAAGCCAAAAACCAGGAGCGAATCAATAATGCAGAAGTGGTGACATGTTTCTATTATACTTTTGTTGATTGTTCCACTTCTGGTTTTGGCTTACAAACACTGTGGTAAAATACTGACCCAATACTGAATGTGTGTACATGGCCTAAAGGGGACATCCGGGACTTTCTGAAAAGCAAAAAATGTACAGGCAGGTAATTGTTATTTACTTGCTTGATGTGCCTGGGCCATTCTTCCCTGACACAGAGCGGTCATAGATGACTCCAGCCGAGATTCAGCTGCCTCTGCTGACGTCACATTGACAGAGCGCTGGATTCTTCTCCACGCCGCACTGTTAATGAGGCAGGACAAGTGTTCACACTGGACAGGGAGGTCAGGAACCCATCAGATTCTTGAGACCACCTTGACGATGGTTGATGGGCTCTCACTATTTGCCCAAATTTTGTGCAAAGCATCTCATATTGTTCCTTATATTCAAAAGCCATTTTGCTATTCATTTATTTCACATTGACATGCTTTAGCACGTTTGAGTGCATCCATTTTCGCATATTTGATATGTAAGTAGCTTTGTTTGGTATGCACCTGTTCAGACTAGTTCTTGGTGTTTCTGTCAGGTTTTTTGTTATTTATAAACGAGGCAAGACAGTTAGGCAGCTGGAATCCTGTTGTCAATAAGAATGACGTTGGAAGTCCAGCCCTGTTAACAGAGCAGAGCAGAAAAGAATCCACCGCTTTGTCAACGTGATGTCAGCAGAGGCAGCTGAATCACCAGCAAAAGTAGTCTGCCATTAGATAATAAAATCACATATAGAGTAACTGCCTAGGTGTTTGGCACTTCCAATTTTAATACACCAAAAAAGAAAAAGGAAGCTTTACTACCATAAAAATATATATTTTTTATTGAAGATAAATTTAAAAATTAGATGTTAAAATAGACATATCATGTATGTTATGGGGACAACTATTACAACAGAATATACAAACAAACCAACCTAAACAGGGTATGTGGGTATTCGCAGATATTTACAATGAGATATAATAATTAATACTGCCTAAAATATGGTATTACACCTATAATACAGTGCAGAAAATATATAATCATTCCCATTGAAAATGAATCTCAAATCTTATCCCATGTAACAATCCAGCACACAATTCTAATACCTATAAGGCCATATTATATATATGACTTAAAGAAAGTGCATGGTGCATAGTGCAATTTAGCAATATATCCCTGCAAATGCAGGTGTATTCATGCCAAATAGGTAAAAGGTAAAAGGAAAAGGTACCTAAGCATGTGCTTATTCAAGTGTGGAATGACAAATTAGCTTCTGGCATATGTTACCCTACCTCAGAGCAGGCTGCGGCACCCCTCAGGGTGAAATTAATCTTCAATAAAAAATATATATTTTTATGGTAGTAAAGCTTCCTTTTCCTTTTTTGGTGCATTAGATAATAAGCAATGGGTAAGATAGAAAACCACTAGGAAAAATTGTAAGGAAGCAATTAGTGGAAGATAAAGCTTAACTTTCAGCCAAAAGTAGCTAATAAAACCATAGACAAATATTGTCCAGCTGGACCAAAAGTGCAAATTATAGTGCAACATGTAAACAGCAATTAATCAAATGCATGTGTGGCGCCCCTGAGGGTTCAGTCACCACAAGGTGTTGCACCTCAACCAGGGGTGTGAGACCCCACTTCCAGGTAAGGAGGGAGCACCCCTTAGACTCCAACACCTGCATCCAACACACACTATCCCAGCTAGGCAGATGGATGGACCGTACGGGAGGATGGTCTTAGCCCAGGCTGGTTAGCAAGGGGTGTATGGTGGGTGGAGTTTAGGCAGCAGTAAGAGGAGAAGAGAAGTTAAGGAAGCAGCACTCTTTGGAGTGAAGGTGGGGAAGAGAGCTAGCCTTTAGGAGCTCGTCCTCTATTAGAGAGAAGAAGACTGAGGAGCTTCTGGAGCGCATGAGAAAGGGTCCAGGGCATATCTCCATCCGTGGCCCCATCAGGACCAGGACACCAGGGACCGGCCCCAGGACTTGTGGGAAACCTTCAGGCCCTGCTAGTAAGCCTGCGGTGGTGATCACTTTACGGGTCACTATTACCAACCACCAGCACTACCTCCAGGAAGAAAACTATATAGGACCAAGGATGCACAGAATTAATCTGTTACCTGACAGAGTCAGCAGCTTCTGGACTGAGAGGCTGCGTGGTGAGGTGCTAGGAAGAGATTAATGGAAAAGTACAGAGAGAGATGGCCAGGAAAGGAACACACTGAAAGGGAGTCTTGGGCAAGTGAGACCGATATACCTGGGGGTTGTTGGACCCCTCTCCCGGAGGACACAGTACCAGGCGGCATCTGTCTTATTGGCCAAAGACTGTGAGTAAAAACCCTGAAACTGCACTTGAACTGTTTCCTAGAATTATTTCAGCGACGCACATTCCTCTCTGCTACATTTACCAGCACCATCCCTCAACTAGATAACATCTATCTGCCTGGAAGAACACAGTCTCACCTGTAGGAGGCCTACCAGCTAGCTGCATAATACCATCACTTCCAGAGGACCTGCACAGCAGTGCTGGTCACCCTGACCAGAAGCTACAGGTGGCGTCATGAATCATTACATAAACTTTATCCCCTGTAAATAAATTTCCCCATTTTGGTGAGCGCCAAGGGCCACGGACTGGGTCGTAGCTACCGTGACATTCACCATAGAAGTCAATAGGCTCGGTTCCGAGTACCCCATGGCCCTGGCGGGCGACTCACATGTGATGTCATCAGTACTGACCAACATATAGGACTTAAAGTCGTGGCAGCATACAAATATTGACAACATGCAAACAAGACATCATCAGACCTGGTCAGATAACAATATGTCATAGATCCATTACTGGTAATCACAGTTACCCATATACAGTAATGACAGACAATCCAACCTAATGGTCATGCACCTATCCCCGTTAATGAGAGCATGTATCAACCAAGGACACAACATGGATCACTCTCACCCATTCAGACGACATATGCTGTCACGGTAATCCATTGGGGATGTAAAACAAGGTAAGGTGTGTTGCTCCCAACATGTTTCCTTTAAAGAATTCTTCAGGGGAGACTATAGCAAAAAGGTGGGGTCTTCCACTATGATGGCACCAGGAGACCGATGGTCTGTACTCCTCAGACCACTGTGCGGTATAGTAAGCAATCACACTATCTGTGATGAAGTACCGTGTTTAAATCCATATGCCGACAATGCTACCAGAAGTGTAAATCACCACTTCCAGTCAGCGGAACACAGTGCCCGGCCGTGACACGCAAGCGTCTTCACTAGTGATGAGTGAACGTGCTCGGTAATGCTCGTTACTCGCCCGAGCATCAATGTACTCACGGTACTCGGCGAGCGTCGAGCATTACTGGGATTATTTGCCTGGGGCTCTGGTCCCCGCCCTGCATTTTTGGCGGTCTTTAGCGTGCCAATCACATGCAGGATTGCCTGCCACGCACTGTAATTGTGCAGCCATCTTGGTTGTGGTATTACAGTGGTTGGCTGGCCGCACAGCGTCATCTGGATTTTTAGGAGACCTGGCACCGCCATGCTCGTCACAGTCTGCTCAGGAATTAGCGAGGTAGGGAGAGCTGCTGAGATAGGGTCAGATTTGGGGGTTTATAAGGTAGTGTGGGTCCACCATCAAACAATACACAAACCCAGCAAAATCAACAGTCCTTCTAAGGACTAATTACGGGGTATATAGACTGCAATGCTAGGTAGGCAGGGAGTGTATGTGTGTATATACATATCAGTGCAAGGCATGCAGGCACTGTATGTGGGTGTACGAGTAGATATTAGTACCAGCAAGCATTGTATGTGGTATACTTCATTGTATACATCAAGAGAGTCCATTTCATTACTGTCTGCTACTGCTACCTATACGTAACATATATTGACCGTATCTACACAGCCCTAGGACTCAGTGGGCAGCAAATTTTTTTTGGAATCTTAATCCTGATTATTTTATTCCAAAGAAATACAGGACCCTCTTTTTTTCCTCTATTTGCTTGTTGACACTACAGAATACAGCCAAATTATTTTCATAGTACAGTGTGAAAATCCAGCTATTTTAAACGGTTTTGCCCATCCCAGCCATCACATCTGAGTGCGCAAAAATTTCTGACATTTTTGTGGTACTGTTATATTTTTTTGAAGTTTGTTATATAATTTCTTGATACTATTTTGCTGTCCAAAAAATATTTACCTGCCAAAAAAATATTTAGGTATAGGGCAAATATCTTACACCGTGTTTTGTCCGTCACACAGATCTCATATCAAAATTGTGCCATTTCAGGCCTCCAGAGAATTTTTTTTTTGTTGTGTCATAGCCAACTTGTTGACACAATTTAGCTAGGCCAAAAAAAAACAAAACAGGCCAGATATTTTACAGTGGGCTATCTTCGTCACACATCTCATCTATCTGTGGGCTACAAATTGTGGCATTTCAGGCCTCCATCAAACTGTTTTAGCTGTGTCTTACCCTAGATCTATACACTATTGTGCAAGAAAAAAATAAAAATACAGGCCAGATATTTGAAAATGGGCTATCTCTGTCAGATACCTCATCTATCTGTGGGCTACTTATGGTAGCATTTCAGACCTCCATTCCACTGTTTCTGCTGTCTGTTACCCTAGTTTAATACACTATTTTGGGGTAAAAATATAAAAAATACAGGCCACATATTCAACAGTGTGATATCTCCTTCATACGCCTCATCTATCTGTGGGCTACAAATTGCAGCATTTCAGGCCTCCATCACTGTTTTTGCTGTCTGTTACCCTAGTTCAATACACTATTTGGGTAAAAATTAAAAAATACAGGCCTCATATTGAACATGTGATATCTCCGTCAGACGCCCTATCTATCTGTGGGCTACAAATTTTTGGCATTTCAGGTCTACATTCACCTTTTTTTGCTGTGTGTTACCCTAGTTCAATACACTATTTTGCTGTAAAAAAAAAACAAAAATACAGGCAACATATTGAGCAGTGTGGTAACTCCGTCAGATGCCTCATTATCTGTGGCTACAAATTGGGCATTTCAGGCCCATTCACTGTTTTTTTGCTGTGTTACCCTAGTTCAATACACTATTTGGGTAAAAAATTTAAAAATACAGGCCTCATATTGAACAGTGTGATATCTCCGTCAGACGCCCTATCTATCTGTGGGCTACAAATTTTTGGCATTTCAGGTTACATTCACCTTTTTTGCTGTTGTTACCCTAGTTCAATACACTATTTTGCTGTAAAAAAAAAACAAAAATACAGGCAACATATTGAGCAGTGTGGTAACTCCGTCAGACGCCTCATTATCTGTGGCTACAAATTTGGGCATTTCAGGCCAACATTCCACCTTTTTTTTTGCTGTGTTACCCTAGTTCAATACACTATTTTTGGGTAAAAATTAAAAAATACAGGCCACATATTGAAGAGTGTGGTATCTCCGTCAGATGCCTCATCTATCTGCGGGCTACAAATTGCAGTATTTCAGGCCTCCATTCCACAGTTTTTGCTGTGTATTACCCTAGTTATTGACACAGTTTGCTAAAAAAAAAGAAAGTACAGTTCAGATATTTTAAAGTGTGTTTTTCCGCACACGGATCACATCTAAGTTTGCTCCCATTCAGCCTTTTGTAGTGAACGTGGAAAATATTGTACTCCATTTAAAATGAACAAGGCACGTGGCAAGGGACAGGGAAGTTGGACGTGATGGTGATGGTGTATGCAGAGGCCGAGTGTTATGTTTCGGTAACTGAGGAGAAATAGCAAAAATAGCAAAAGCGTAATACACCAGAGTGGCTGGAACCTATTGGATTGCAGTAACCTGAACTAACCACACAACTAGAAGTAGCCGTGGAGCGTTCCTACAGTGATCCTAGACGCCTCGTCACAGCCTAAGAGATAACTACACCTAAAGGCAGAAAGATGAAGCTATCTGCCCCGGAGCAGATCCCCAAAGAAAAAGGAAGCTTCCAAACATGTAATGGCGGTTAGACTAGAAGAAAGCACGGACACATGCATAAAATAGAATAGCAAACGCTGGGGCCCAATCTGTCTAGACAAAAAGTACAGGAAAGAATTCTGACTGCAATCCAAAAAACCCTAACAAAAATACCAACACTTCTGATTGCCAAAAAACCTGAGATTACTCCATTTAAAATGAACAAGGCACGTGGCAAGGGACAGGGAAGTGGACGTGATGTGATGGTGTATGCAGAGGCCGAGTGTTATGTTTCGGTAACTGAGGAGAAATAGCAAAAAATAGCAAAAGCGGTAATACACCAGAGTGGCTGGAACCTATTGGATTGCAGTAACCTGAACTAACCACACAACTAGAAGTAGCCGTGGAGCGTTCCTACAGTGATCCTAGACGCCTCGTCACAGCCTAAGAGATAACTACACCTAAAGGCAGAAAGATGAAAGCTATCTGCCCCGGAGCAGATCCCCAAAGAAAAAAGGAAGCTTCCAAACATGTAATGGCGGTTAGACTAGAAGAAAGCACGGACACATGCATAAAATAGAATGAGCAAACGCTGGGGCCCAATCTGTCTAGACAAAAAAGTACAGGAAAGAATTCTGACTGCAATCCAAAAAAACCCTAACAAAAATACCAACACTTCTGATTGCCAAAAAACCTGAGATTACACGATCTCATCCACCTAAATCAGATCTCTGGTGTAACAAAACGCTATTCAGCAAATAAAAAGTAACAAAGGAGCAAAGCAAAAGTGCAGACATAAACGAGCACAATGGCAGCGCCAGACCCCAAAAGGGGACAGGCTGCAGTCCACTGCAAGCTGCTGCTTGCAGTGGACTGCCTGTCCCCTTTTGGTCGGCGCTGCATTGTGCTCCGTTTGTCTGCACTTGCTTGCTCTTTGTTACTTTTATTGCTGAATAGCGTTTTGTTACACCAGAGATCTGATTTAGGGATAGATCGTGTAATCTAGGTTTTTGCAATCAAAAGTGTTGGTATTTTTGTAGGGTTTGTTGCTACCAGCAGAGAAACAACAGAGGAAAAAAACAGCAAAACATTATCTGAAGGAGAAGGAAACTAGCAGAGCTTCTAAGCAAGACCAGAAGGAACAATTGATAACCGGCAAGGCTGCTGGGAACTCAGGCCACTTATATCCTACCATTCAGCGCCAGGCCATTCAGTAATCATTCATTACCCTCAGCAACCACCGGAGGGAGACCCAGCTCAGAAGCCGCCTCCAGCACATTCACAACAGTACCCCCCCCGAGGAGGGGACACCGAACCCTCACCTGCGCAACCAGGCCAATCAGGATGGGCTCGATGATAGGCACGGATAAGTCTCCCAGCATGAATGTCCAAAGCAAACACCCAAGAATTTCCTCCTGACCATAACCTCTCCACTTAACCAAATACTGGAGTTTCCGTCTAGCAAAACGAGAATCCAATATCTTCTCAACCACATACTCCAAATTGCCATCAACCAAAACAGGGTCGGGAGGCGCAGCCATAGGAACCACTGGTTTGACAAACCTCTTCAATAAGGACTTGTAGAAAACGTTATGGATCTTAAATGTCCCTGGAAGAAGCAAACGGAAGGAAACCAGATTAATAATTTCCATGATCTTATAAGGTCCAATGAACCTTGGCTTAATTTTTGGAGATGCAACCTTCATAGGGATATTCCTTGAGGACAACCAAACCAAGTCCCCCACTTTAAAATGAGGACCATCAGTCCTATGCCGGTTAGCAAACCTCTGGGCCTTCTGAGAGAGAGACAACCTCTCCACCACCTGGTCCCAAATCTGCTGCATACGCTGCACAATAGAGTCAACCCCCGGACAGACAGAAGCCTCCGCCTGTCCTGAAGAAAATCGAGGGTGAAACCCGAAATTGCAGAAAAATGGAGACATCAAGGTGGCAGAGCTAGCTCTATTATTAAGAGCAAACTCAGCCAAAGGCAAAAAAGAGACCCAGTCATCTTGATCAGCAGACACAAAGCATCTCAAATAAGTCTCCAAAGTCTTGTTTGTTCTCTCGGTTTGTCTATTGGTCTGAGGGTGAAATGCAGAGGAGAAAGACAACTGAACATCAAGTTTAGAACAAAATGTCCTCCAAAATCTGGAAACAAACTGGACTCCTCTGTCAGACACAATGTTCTCCGGAATGCCATGCAACCGAACCACATGCAGAAAGAACAAAGGCACCAACTCGAGGAGGAAGGCAACTTAGGTAATGGCACAAGATGTATCATCTTGGAAAACCTATCACAGATTACCCAGATAATGGTCATTCTCTGAGAGACAGGAAGGTCAGAAATAAAATCCATAGAAATATGGGTCCATGGCCTCTTGGGTACAGGTAATGGCATTAACAAACCACTAGAACGAGAGCAAGGCTTGGAACGAGAGCAAGTCCCACAGGACTGCACAAAGTCCCTGACGTCACGAGACAAAGTAGGCCACCAAAAGGAGCGGCTCACCAAGTCTCTGGTACCAAAAATCCCGGGATGACCAGCCAACGCGGACAATGAATCTCAGACATCACACTCTTTTTCCACTGGTCTGGAACAAACAACTTCCCAACAGGGCAGCGCTCAGGTTTATCCTCCTATCACCCTTCCAGAGCAAGTCTCAAATTGGGTGAAAAGGCGGAAAGAACCACACCCTCTTTGAAAATAACAGCAGGATCAGATAACTCAGGAGAGTCCGCAAAGAAACTCCTCGAGAGGGCATCCGCCTTGACATTCTTAGTGCCAGGAAGAAAAGAAACCACAAAATTAAAACGTGTGAAAAACAAGGCCCACCTGGCCTGTCTAGAATTAAGTTGCTTGGCTGATTCGAGATAAACCAGGTTTTTATGGTCCGTGAGGACCACCACCTGATGTTTGGCTCCTTCCAGCCAATGTCTCCACTCTTCAAAGGCCCACTTCATGGCCAATAACTCCCGATTACCCATGTCATAATTACGTTCAGTTGGAGAAAATTTTCGAGGGAAAAAGGCACAAGGGTTACTCTTAGAGGCCTCTGGATACCTTTTGGACAAAACGGCACCAGCCCCAATCTTAGAGGCATCAACCTCCACCTGAAACGGCAGAGAAACATCAGGCTGCCATAGAACAGGAGCAGAAATGAATCTCTGCTTAAGTTCCTGAAACGCAGAAACTGCCTCAGGAGGCCAATTCACCACATCGGAACCCTTTTTGGTCAAATCAGTCAATGGTTTAACAATACCAGAGAAATTACCAATAAATTTACGATAAAAATTGGCAAAACCCAAAAATCTCTGAAGAGCCTTCAATGAAGTAGGTTGAACCCAATCACAGGTGGCCTGAACCTTGACCGGGTCCATTTCAATAACAGGCGGAGACAAAATGAATCCCAGAAATGAGATCTTCTGTATGCCAAAAAGACACTTTGATCCCTTCACATACAGTCCATTCTCTCTCAAAATCTGGAGCACAGTCCGAACATGTTTCACATGAGAGTCCCAGTTGTTGGAAAAAATCAAGATATCATCCAAATAAACAATCAGAAATTTATCCACAAAATCCCTGAAAATATCATTCATGAAGGATTGGAAGACGGAAGGAGCATTAGTGAGCCCAAAAGGCATCACTAGGTACTCAAAATGCCCCTCTGGGGTATTAAACGCTGTCTTCCATTCATCCCCGTGCTTAATGCGAATAAGGTTATACGCCCCCCTGAGGTCAAGCTTGGTAAACCAACTAGCACTTTTCACTCTGGAAAACAGGTCAGAAATCAAGGGTAACGGATATTGATATTTCACAGTGATCTTATTCAGGAGGCGATAATCAATACACGGCCTCAATGAACCATCCTTTTTGGCCACAAAGAAAAAAACGGCGCCCAAGGATGAAGAGGATGGTCTGATGTGACCCTTCTCCAATGACTCCTTGATATAAGATCGCATAGCATCGTGTTCAGGTACAGATAAATTAAAAAGGCGACCTTTAGGAAATTTACCACCAGGCACTAATTCAATAGCGCAATCATAGCTCCTGTGAGGAGGTAAGGACGCAGACTTACTTTCACTAAACACATCAGAAAAATCAGTCAAAAAGGCAGGGACATCCTAAGACTGGGGAGAGGCAGAAAAAACAGGAGTGTCAGTATTAACACATTGGCAACCCCAACTGGTCACAGACACAGATTTCCAATCCAAAAGAGGATTATGAGTCTGTAACCAAGGGAAACCCGGTACAATAATGTCATGCAGATTATGCAACACCAGAAATTTGCAACTCTCCTGATGATCTGGTTCAACCCTCATTATCACCTGAGTAGAAAATTGGGGTTTATTCTCTGCCAAAGGGATAGAATCAATGCCCAGTAAAGGAATAGACTTCCGCAGGGGTATCATGGGAAAGCCAC
The DNA here is from genome assembly GCA_033576555.1 of Oophaga sylvatica. NCBI lineage: Eukaryota > Metazoa > Chordata > Amphibia > Anura > Dendrobatidae > Oophaga > Oophaga sylvatica. Next base: position 50,477 of record JARQOD010002694.1, on the reverse strand, counting down.
AACATTTGGCAAAGTCAAAATCCATCAGGTTAATAGCTGCTCCTGAATCAACAAAAGCCTGAGCCGAAAATGTGGACATGGAGCAAATGAGGGTAACAGTCAACAGAAATTTAGTCTGAACACTACTCAAGACAACTGAGCGCGCAAAACGTCTTCCCCGCTTAGGACAGATGGAAATAGCATGAGAGGTGTCACCACAGTAGAAACATAACCCATTGCGCTTTCGAAACTCATGACGCTGTGCCCCAGAAGTCACTCCATCACACTGCATGGCTCACAAGGCAACACTATCTCACGCATACCTCTGCGCTCACACAAACGTCTGTCAATTTGAATAGCCAAAGACATAGAATCATTGAGACCAGAGGGAACAGGGAATCCCACCATAACATCCTTTACTTTTTCTGACAGACCCTTTCGAAAAAGGGCTGTCAAAGCATCATCTTTCCATTTGGTCAGGACTGCCCATTTTCAGAATTTCTGACAGTACAACTCAGCATCTTCAAGACCCTGATTTAATGCCAACAAGATCTTTTCAGCTTGATCAGTGATATTAGGTTCATCATACAATAACCCCAGAGCCTGAAAAAATACATCAATATCATTCAAAACAGGATCCCCAGGTGTCAGGGAAAAAGCCCAATCCTGAGGGTCGCCGCGCAGGAGAGAGATGATAATTTGAACCTGCTGTGCTGCGCTCCCCGAGGACTCAGCCTTTAAGGCAAAAAACAACTTACAGGTTTTTTTTTGAAATTCTGAAATTTAGCCCGATCCCCCAAAAACAAATCTGGCATGGGATCCTAGGTTCCACAACCGCAACCTAGCAAGATAGGTAGCAATACTCCGAACCTCAATGGCAAGCTGATCCACACGGCCAGACAACTGTGCAAACTCATTGAGAGAAAAAAAAATCCTCCTCAGCACCAGAGAAAAAGAGGGAAAAATGCAACAACAGAAAAAAAAAATCTCTGACAACTCTGACAACTTTTTTCTTTCCACACTATTTTTCCTTCTGTGAGTACCATATAATTTTCAGTTTGGCCGGTGTTACTGTTATGTTTAGGTAGCTGAGGAGGACAGGAACAACAGCCGGGCAGCCGAACACCTGAGATGTTGGTAACTAATGGTTGCAGATTCCTAAACTAACCACACAACTAGAGTAGCCGTGGAGCGTTCCTACGTTGATCCTAGATGCCTTGTCACAGCCTGAGAGATAACTACACCTAAAGGCAGAAAGATGAAAGCTATCTGCCCCGGACAGATCCCCAAAGAAAATAGGAAGCCCCAAACATGTAATGGCGGTTAGACAAGAAGAAGCACGGACACAGACAGAAAATAGATTGAGCAAACGCTGGGGCCACAAGCTGACTAATAGGATAGGACAGGAAAGATTACTTTCTGCAACCCAGAAAACCCTACAAAAATCCAACAATTCTGATTACAAAAATACTGAGATCACACGATCTCGCTACCACTAAATCAGATCTCAGTGTGAACAAAACCAAGCCGCAGCCACTGAAAAAGCAGGAAAAAGCAAATGAAAAAACAACAGTGGCTACAGACAAACTGTGAGGTGCACACGCCCCAGGAGGGGACCCGCTGTCCCCCACAAATGTGCAGAAAACTATGCAAATAGCAAGCACAAAAAGAAAAGCAGAAAATATCTTATCTGAAAGCAGCAGACGCAGGCAAGACACCAGCAAACTTCCAAATGAACCAGGAACCACAATTGAGACCAGAACAATTGATCACCGGCGACCATCATGGGAGGGAACCTCCTTATATCAGTCCAGTCAGTGATCCCAGATTGCCATTCCTCGCTGGAAGGTTCAGTACTGTCTGTAACCACCAGAGGGAGCCTCTGCTCATTCACAACACAGCACACTGTCTTCCACACGGTCAAGTGTGAGTAGATGTGAGTCTGGACCGCATATTCCTCCTTCCTCCTGCCATGCCGAGTGCCCAGAGACAACTGATCCCACACTTGGACACTCCGAAGAGCTGTTCACTTTTCCATTTATAGATTCGGGCATCTCGCCCGGTTCACTTGAAGCGGGGCAAAATGAGATTGCATGTAGCGATGCGCAAATATTTGAGCAGCCATGTTCACACAAAGGCGATGGTGGGAAAGTGTCACAACAGGTGGACGATGATTAGACACAATTGCCAAAAAGTCAGGAGGAGGACCAGGATGCAGAAGTGGAAGAGGAGGTGGTGGCTGATTTAGTAACTGACCCAACCTGGCAGGAGGACATGCAGAGAGAGGACAGCAGCACACAGGGGGAGGGAGGAGTACCGCCGCAACAGGCAGGAAGAAGCACTGTGGTGGCCGCAGACAGAAGCGGGCAACCGTTCCACGTAACACCATCACGATGGAAGTTGGCAGTACAACTGTTAGGTCTTCCCAAGTTTGGTTGTTTTTTTAAAGACTCTGCCGATAACCAAAAACAGGCCATTTGCACCACCTGCCATGGCCGCATCAGCGGGGATAGCAAAACTACCAGCCTGACCACCACCAGCATGATCAGGCACATGGCAGCAAAGCACCTGAATTTGTGGGCCAAACCCCAGGGTCCAGGAACACTATCTGCGGGTGACACCACTGCTTCTTCCGCTGTTGTGCGTCGATACCAATCCCCTGTCCATGATGCCTGTGAAGATGCCTCCTGCCCTGCACCTGTCGTTGCACACACTCAACTACCACCATCAGCAAGCACATCCTCGTCCTTGTTCCAGCGCAGCCTTCAGTTGTCCATACCCCAGTAATTAGAATGCAAGCAGAAATACACATCCAATGCCCCACAGGTCACAGTACTAAATTCACACATTCCTTGTCTGCTTGCCCTCGAAATGTTGCCTTTTTTCCTTGTGAGACGGAAGCTTTCCGCAACCTGATGGCGGCTGTCCCAAGGTACTCTGTCCCCAGCCTCCAGTATTTCTCCCAGTGTGACGTCTCGACATTACACAAGCACGTGTCCCACAACATACCCATGCCCTCAACAATGCAGTTACAGGGAAAGTACACCTAACCACAGACACGTCGACAAGTGCTTCTGGGCAGGGACTGTACATCTAGCTGATGGCACACTGGGTTAGCATAGTGGAAGCCGGGACCCAGTCGGACCTCGGCATGGAACACATCCTCCCGACTCTGAGGATTGCGGCCCAAGGTCAATCAGGGTTGCCCCCACAGTCTACAGCTCCGCACCTCCTCCCCCTCCTCCTCTTCAGTCTGCATCTCCGAAATGACCACATCAGTCACAAGATGGAAGCACTGCAGCACTGCCTCAGCTGTGCTGAAGCTAATATGCTTAGGTGACAAGTCGCACAATGCTGAAGAGTTGTGGACAGCTCTGAAAGAGCAGGCAGACCTGTGGCTGACAACGCTGAATATATCGTGTGTGACAATTGCCGGAACCTGGTGGCGGCTATGAGGCGAGGCGAGCTCACACACGTACTGTTATGATTCGCTAGCCGAGGAGGACAGTAGCAAAAATAGACAAGGCAACTAGACACCCAGAGAGATTGCAGACCCCTAAACTGACAGCACAACTAGAATTAGCCGTGGGATGTACCTACGGTGCCCTAGACGCTTCAACACAGCCGAAGAGTTAACTACGTCTAAAGACAGAAAAGGTGAAAGCTAAACTGCCCCGGAGTAGAGCCCCAAAGGAATAGGCAGCCTCCAAACATATATTGGCGGTGAGACAAGATGAAATACAAAACGCAGGCAGAAAATAGAGCAACAAATGCTGGGGCCCAAGCTGTCTAGATAGAACAGGACAGGAAAGAATACTGTCTGCAATCCAGCAAAACCCTAAGAAAAATCCAACACGTCTGATATGCAAAAATACTGAGACCACACGATCTCTCCCCCGCTAGATCAGAACTCTGGTGTGAACTGGCAGCAAGTCAGCAGACACTGATATAACAGGGAACTTGAAATACACAAACTGTCTCTGGTGTGAACTGGTAGCAAATCAGCAGATACTGAAATAGCAGGGAACTGGAAGTACATAAACTGTGGCAACTGAGAAGCAGAGTGCAGCACAGGCCCCCCCGCAGGGAACCTGGCTGTACCAACTCCAGAAAGTCAGAAAACTGAGATAAGCAAAAGGAAAAACAAATGCCACAGAAATAAACAGCAAAATAACTTAAGAATCATGGGAAGGCTGCTCACTCATATCTCCCCAGTCAGCAATACCTGATTGCCAATCATCGCCCTCATGTGATAGACTCCTGCTAGCCAAGGCAGCTTCATTACCATCAGCAACAAACAGGGGAGCCCAAACTCAGAAGTCAGATTGAAAAGTGTACACAACAACGTAACTTGCCTGGCCCATGTGCTTAACCTCATTGTTCAACGGTTTCTCAAAAGCAACCCGGAGCTGCCGGATTAGCTTGTGAAAGTACGCCACCTGTGTGCCCATTTTAGAAAGTCAGCTTCAGCTTCAGCCACCCTTGCCATGCTTCAGCAGCATTTGCAGCTTCCGGCTCACCGACTTGTGTGTGATGTCCCCATTAGAGAAGAGCAACTTTGCCTTTTTAGGGTCGAGTCGGGTTTCTCAAAAGTCAAGTCGAGCGAAGTCGGCCGACTAACGGAAAAGGTCGGGTCGGAGTCGAAATTGCGACCCCCAATGCAAGTCAATGGGGAATAAAAGTTGGCAGGGAGTGGAGGACAGTAAACACTCCTAGAGTGCCCATTTCAATGCCAACGACATCAATTCTCATTACTTAAGCTTGTCAACCTTAATTTACTTTATAATAATAGTATCGCATTGAAAACTGGGGGTTATTTGGCTAAATTATTGGGGGGGGCAGGGCTGGCTCCAGGTTTTCGTGGGGCCCGGGCCAAAGAGTCTCAGTGGGCCCCTTTAACACATACCTCAATTCATGATGCTCCGATACGGCAGAGAAATATAGGTATAGTAAAATGCCAAATACTTCACTTCTTACATTACATGACTGATATCTATTTTAAATTCTACAATAGCTCAAAAAACGGACACTATAGTCCTCCATACAGTATTATGGGCACCACATAGTGTGCCATACAGAACAATGAGCCCCATATATTGCTCTATATAGAATAATGAGCCCCATATATTGCTCCATATAGAATGGGCTCCATATAATGCTCCATACAGAATAGGCCCCATATGTGCTCCATATGATGCTCCATATAAAGGGCCCTATATGATGCCCCATAAATAATGAACCCCATATGATGCTCTAGTATATGATGGGCCCCATATATGATGCTCCAGTGTGTGATGAGCCCCATATAATGCTTCAAATACAATGGTCCTCATATATAATGCTCCATATATAATGGTCTCCATGTGATGCTCCATATATAATGTGCCCCATATGATGCGCCATATATAATGGGCCCCATATGATGCTTCAGTATATGATGTGCTCCATGGATGATGCTCTAGTGTATAATGGGCCCTATCTATGATGCTCAAGTGTATGATGGGCCCCATATATAATTCTCCAGTGTATAATGCTCCCCATATATTGCTCCAACCATTAAAAAAAATGAAATACCTCTCCTCGCTGGGCACTGCTCTACTCTGGACTCCTCAGCATCGCCATCTTCCAGCTCTCTGCACTGTGACTGTTCAGGCAGAGGGCACACAGACGTGACGTCATCGCGCTCTCTGACCTGAATGTCACTGTCAGGAAATGCAGAAGACGTCACAGCGGTGGAGCAGGGAGACGTAAGTATTGCAAGTGCTGGGGCCCTGAGCAAGCAGGGGGCCCACTCGTAGGTGCCGGGAACTGGCACAGGGCCCCTCATAGTACGTCGGTGTCTCTAACAGAGAGTGGGCCCCCCCACCAGCTCAGGGCCCCGGCACTTGCCCAGATGCGCCACGTGCTGACGCCGGTCCTGGGGGGACAGCCCAGTTAGGGAGATGGAAAAAGTGGCATATGTTGAGGTGTAGGCTTGACGTTCAGCAGCTGCAAATGGAGGAATTGGAGTAGTCAGAGGAAGAGGAGGACAAAGCGTGCCATTTTGCTGGCAACCTATGTGTCAACAGGGGAAGGTGGTACAAAATCCTTTGAAACCCAGGCATGGTTCTTTTTAATGAAGGTGAGATCACCAACATTTTGGGTCGACAGCCAGGTCCTTCTTTCTGACAGGATTGATCCAGCAGCACTGAAGACTCTTTCTGATAGCACACTACCAGCAGGGCAAGCGAGCTCCTGTAAGGCATATTGTGCCAATTAAGACCAGGTGTCCAGTTTACAGGCCCAGTAGTCAAAGGGGAATGAACTGTGAGGGAGAACATCGATAGGGGAGGAGAGGTAATTTTGAACCATAGTTGACAACTGCTGTCTCCTGTCTGTTGCAATCGATTCAGCATTACCAGTCGTGTGAGCGGTACTCGAGAAATCAGTCCACTACATGATCATGAAACTCCTGTCTCCAACGTCACTTCGGCTGTGTGCACCACAAACACCTCTTCCATGTTGCCCAGTACGGCTCGTGGTAGAATCTGCACCGCTGCTGTGTGCTGGGAATGCCTCTATCAAACGGTTTACTAGAGTTGACTGTTTGCCAATATTAGCTCTAGGTTCTCCTGTGCATGATGTTCTGTAAATTGCATTTATATCGTGGATCGAGGATTGTTGTGAATGGACTTGAGATGAGTTCTGAGCAGAGGCTCCCTCTGGTGGTTACAAGCGGTACTGGACTGTCCAGTGAAGATTGTGAGGATTGGGAATCAGGTGTTACTGACTGGTCTTATATAAGGGAGTCGCCTTCCCATCAGGGTTGCCGGTGATCAATTGTTTTGGTCTCAATCCTTGATTCCTGTTTCCTTTGTAGCCTGCTGTGTCGTGTCTGCATCTCCTGCTTACAGATAAGACATTTTCTTCTTTTTTGTTTTTGTGCTTGATTTTTGCATTTTGTCCTGCACTTCTGTGGGGGCCTTCAGGGTCCCCTCCGGGGGCTTTTGCCCTCTCAGTTTAGTTCAGCCACTGATGTTTTGTACTTTTGCTTTTTCCAGTTTTTTCAGTGGCTGCTGTTTTGATTTTGTTACACCAGAGAACTAATTTAGGTGGTAGAGGTCGTGTGATCTCAGGTGTTTTTGAAATTAGTAGAGTTGGTGCTTTTCAGGGTTTTTTGGGATTGCAGTAAGTGCCCTTCCTATCCTTTTCTATTTAGATAGTTTGGGCCCCAACGTTTGCTCATACTATTTTCTGTCTGTGTCAGTATTTCTTCTTGTCTAACCGCCATTACATGTTTGGGCTAAAAATTATTTTACCGCACACTCAATTGGATTTTTTTGCAAAGTGAATGTAAATTTTATTATTGTGGACAATCAAAATATAGAGGCAAAACAAGAAATGAGCGACACAATCACGCTAAAAGGCATACCGTTACCTTATTATAGATTTCAACTGAGGCTTCTCCCTCGTCTCTTCAAGGCATATGATACAGCTATCCCCCACATTCGGGCACTTACCCTACTATGTGTACTTATCCACTAATGTTCCAGGACTAAGCGACTTCATGAATAAGGTTCCGGGCGAACCGAAACGTTGATACTAATGTCGCTCATTTCTTGTTTTGCCTCTATATTTTGATTGTCCACAATAATAAAATTTACATTCACTTTGCAAAAAAAATCCAATTGAGTGTGCGGTAAAATAATTTTTAGTCTATTCTTGGACTTACCAGTCCATTATACCGGCACCTCGACTATATCGGACCAGAGTGCACGCTAACTTACCCTTTCATTACATGTTTGGGGGCTTTCTATGTTCTTTGGGGATCTGCTCCGGGGCAGATAGCTTTCCTCTTTCTATCTTTAGGTATAGTTAGTTTCTCAGGCTGTGACGAAGCGTCTAGGACCAACGTAGGAACGCTCCACGGCTGCCTCTAGTTGTGGTGGTTAGTCAGGGTACTGCAATCTCATAGATTCCAACTGCTCTGGTGTATTGCCTTTTTTACCTGCACTCCTCAGCTACCAAATCATAACAGTATCACCGGCCTAAACTGAAAATTATCTGGTACTCACAGAAGGGAAAAATATTGTGAAAGAAAAAAAAGGTTGTCAGAGTTGTCAGAGATATTTTTCTGTTGTGTTGCATTTTTTTTTTTTCCCTCTGTATCTCTGGGTGCTGGGGAGGATTTTTTCTCTCAATGGAGTTTGCACAGTTGTCTGGCCGTGTGGATAAGCTTGCCACTGAGGTTCGGAGTATTGCTACCTATCTTGCTAGGTTGCCTGTTGTGGAACCTAGGATTCCCATGCCAGATTTGTTTTTGGGGGATCGAGCCAAGTTTCTGAATTTCAAAAATAATTGTAAATTGTTTTTTGCCTTAAAATCTAAGTCCTCAGGGAACGCAGCGCAGCAGGTTCAAATTGTCATCTCTCTCCTGCGCGGCGATCCTCAGGATTGGGCTTTTTCCCTGACACCTGGGGATCCTGTTTTGAGTGATGCTGATGCATTTTTTCAGGCCTTGGGGTTATTGTACGATGAGCCTAATGTCACTGATCAAGCTGAAAAAGCCTTGTTGGCATTAAATCAGGGGCTTGATGACGCTGAGTTATACTGTCAGAGATTCCGCAGGTGGGCAGTCCTGACCAAATGGAATGACGACGCTTTGGCAGCCCTTTTTCGGAAGGGTCTGTCAGATAATGTAAAGGATGTTATGGTGGGATTCCCTATCCCCTCTGATCTCAATGATTCTATGTCATTAGCGATTCAAATTGACATACGTTTGCGTGAGCGGAGAAGTATGCGTGGAATAGTGTTGCCTTGTGAACCTGCTTCTGAGCCCATGCAGTGTGATAGCGTGGTTTCTGGGGCACAGCGTCATGAGTTTCGAAAGCGCAATGGTTTATGTTTCTACTGTGGTGATGCCTCTCATGCTATTTGTAGCGCCCGCGTCCCTGCCTGCTGCCAGACAGGGACGTCGCTCTCCTCACTTGCGCTCAGCGTCCTCAGTGCTCCCAGCCTCCTCTGCGCCTCTGGCATCCTCGGCGTCCTCCTTCCGCCCTGCTGGTCTCGCGCGCTCCTTCCCTGCTGCTGGCCTTAGGGCGCGCGCCCGCACCCTCCCCCGTTCTTAAAGGAGCCGCGCCATTTTCCAAATCAGTCTCCAGCCAATGCTGGTGGACTCCACCCTATATTAAGGGCTTCCTCCTTAATGGAGGTGCCCGAGCAATGTTGTTTCTGTGCAGTCTAACTCTGCTTCAGCCATCAGCTCCTGTTTCCAGTTGCCTGCCTGTTACCTGTCTGTTTGCCTGTCGGCCATCTGACTGCAGCTCTATCCAGAGGTTCGACATCTTCAGCAGAGATCCCCGGCTGTTGCCTGCTCACCTGGGAGCGATCATCTGCCATCAGACTGCAGCTCTATCCAGAGGTTCGGACATCATCTGCGGAGATCCCCGGCTATTGCAGAGACTCTTGCCTGCTCACCTGGGAGCGATCATCTGCCATCCGACTGCAGCTCTATCTAGAGGTTCGGACATCATCAGCAGAGATCCCCGGCTATTCCAGAGACTCTTGCCTGCTCACCTGGGAGCGATCATCTGCCATCCGACTGCAGCCTACCAGGAGGCTCCACCAGTTCAGGTCGTATATGCCTGTTTGTCTAGAGACTGCCTTGGTCACTTACCGTGACAAACCTGCCTGTCCAGAGACTGCCCTGGTCACTTGCCGTGACAACCTGCCTGCCCAGAGACTACCCTGGTCACTTGCCATGACAAACCTGCTGCCCAGAGACTACCCTGGTCACTTGCCGTGACAAACCTGCCTGCCCAGAGACTGCCCTGGTCACTTGCCGTGACAACCTGCCTGTCCAGAGACTGCCCTGGTCACTTGCCGTGACAACCTGCCTGTTCAGAGACTGCCCTGGTCACTTGCCGTGACAACCTGCCTGCCCAGAGACTACCCTGGTCACTTGCCGTGACAAACCTGCCTGCCCAGAGACTGCCCTGGTCACTTGCCGTGACAACCTGCCTGTCCAGAGACTGCCCTGGTCACTTGCCGTGACAACCTGCCTGTCCAGAGACACTGCCCAGGTCACTTGCCGTGACAACCTGCCTGTCCAGAGACTTCCTTGGTCACTTATTGTGACAACCTGCCTGTCCAGAGACTGCCTGGCTAATTGCCGTGATTCCCTGTCCTATTCCCGGATGCCACCCGCTCTCTTACAAGTAAATTGTCTTGTATAATAAAGCTTAGTGGTTCCACCAACCAGACCCGTTTCCGTCAGTGGTTCCACCTACCAGACCCGTTACACTATTTCAGTCTGCCCTAAGCGGGGAAGACGTTTTGCACACTCAGTTGTCTTGGGTAGTGTTCAGACTAAGTTTTTATTAACTGTTACTCTGATATGCTCTCTGTCCTCATTTTCTGCTCAGGCTTTCATTGATTCGGGAGCAGCTATTAACCTGATGGATTTTGATTTTGCTAAACGTTGCGGGTTTCCCTTGATACCCCTACAGAAGTCTATTCCCCTACTGGGGATCGATTCTACCCCTTTGGCTGAGAATAAACCTCAGTTCTCTACTCAGGTGATAATGAGGGTTGAACCTGATCATCAGGAGAGCTGCAAATTTTTGGTTCTGTATAATCTGCATGACATTATCGTGCTGGGTTTCCCTTGGTTACAGTCTCATAATCCTGTTTTGGATTGGAAATCTGTGTCTGTAACCAGTTGGGGCTGCCAATGTGTTAATACCAACACTCCTGTTTTTTTCTGCCTCCCCCCAGGCTCAGGATGTTCCTGACTTTTTGATTGATTTTTCTGATGTGTTTAGCGAAAGTAAATCTGCATCCTTGCCTCCCCATAGGAGCTATGACTGCGCTATTGAATTAGTGCCTGGTAGTAAATTCCCTAAAGGTCGCCTTTTTAACTTGTCTGTACCTGAACATGACGCTATGCGGTCTTATATCAAGGAGTCATTGGAGAAGGGTCATATCAGACCATCCTCTTCACCCTTAGGTGCCGGTTTTTTCTTTGTGGCCAAAAAGGATGGTTCATTAAGGCCGTGTATTGATTATCGTCTTTTGAACAATATTACTGTGAAATATCAATATCCGTTACCCTTGATTTCTGACCTGTTTTCCAGGGTGAAAGACGCTACTTGGTTTACCAAGCTTGACCTCAGGGGGGCATATAACCTTATTCGCATTAAGCACGGGGATGAATGGAAGACGGCATTTAACACCCCTGAGGGGCATTTTGAGTACCTTGTGATGCCCTTTGGGCTCACTAATGCTCCTTCTGTCTTCCAGTCCTTCATGAATGACATTTTCAGGGATTTTGTGGATAAATTTCTGATTGTTTATTTGGATGATATCTTGATTTTTTCTAATGACTGGGACTCTCATGTGAAACATGTTCGAACTGTATTCCAGATTTTGAGAGAGAATGCTCTGTATGTGAAGGGATCAAAGTGTCTTTTTGGCGTACAGAGGATCTCATTTTTGGGATTCATTTTGTCCCTATCTGTTATTGAAATGGACCCGGTCAAGGTTCAGGCCATCTGTGATTGGGTCCAACCTACTTCATTAAAGGCTCTTCAAAGATTTTTGGGTTTTGCCAATTTTTATCGTAAATTTATTGGTAATTTCTCGGTTATTGTTAAACCATTAACTGATTTGACCAAAAAGGGTTCTGATGTGGTGAATTGGCCTCCTGAGGCAGTCTCTGCATTTCAGGAACTTAAGCAGAGATTCACTTCTGCTCCTGTTCTACGGCAGCCTGATGTTTCTCTGCCATTTCAGGTGGAGGTTGATGCCTCTGAAATTGGGGCAGGTGCCGTTTTGTCCCAAAGAGATCCAGAGACCTCTAAAAGTAACCCTTGTGCCTTTTTCTCTCGAAAATTTTCTCCTACTGAACGTAATTATGACGTTGGTAATCGGGAGTTATTGGCCATGAAGTGGGCTTTTGAAGAGTGGAGACATTGGCTGGAGGGAGCCAAACTTCAGGTGGTGGTCCTTACGGACCATAAGAATCTGGTTTATCTGGAATCTGCCAAGCGACTTAATCCTAGACAGGCCAGGTGGGCCTTGTTTTTCACACGTTTTAATTTTGTGGTTTCCTTTCTTCCTGGCACTAAGAATGTTAAGGCGGATGCCCTCTCGAGGAGTTTCCTTGCGGACTCTCCTGAGGTATCTGATCCTTCTGTTATTTTGAAAGAAGGTGTAGTTCTTTCCGCCATCTCGCCCAATTTGAGACTGGCTCTGGAGGGGTGTCAGGAGGATAGGCCCGAGCGCTGCCCTGTTGGGAAATTGTTTGTCCCGGACCAGTGGAAAAAGAGTGTGATGTCTGAGATTCATTGTTCCGCGTTGGCCGGTCATCCCGGAATTTTTGGTACCAGAGACTTGGTTAGTCGGTCCTTTTGGTGGCCTACCTTGTCTCATGATGTCAGGGAATTTGTGCAGTCCTGCGGGACTTGCTCTCGCTCCAAGCCTTGCTCTCGCTCTAGTGGTTTGTTGATGCCATTGCCTGTGCCCAAGAGACCATGGACCCATATCTCTATGGATTTCATTTCCGACCTCCCTGTTTCTCAGAGAATGACCGTCATCTGGGTGATTTGTGATAGGTTTTCCAAGATGATACATCTTGTGCCATTACCTAAGTTGCCTTCCTCCTCTGAATTGGTGCCTTTGTTCCTTCAGCACGTGGTTTGTTTACACGGTATTCCTGAGAACATTGTGTCTGACAGAGGAGTCCAGTTTGTTTCCAGATTTTGGAGGACCTTTTGTTCTAAGCTTGGTGTTCAGTTGTCTTTCTCCTCGGCGTTTCATCCTCAGACCAATGGTCAAACTGAGAGAACAAACCAGACATTGGAGACTTATCTAAGATGCTTTGTGTCTGCTGATCAGGATGACTGGGTCTCTTTTTTGCCTTTGGCTGAGTTTGCTCTTAATAATAGGTAATAGATTTTCTTCAGGACAGACGGAGGCTTCTGCCTGTCCAGGTGTTGACTCTGTTGTGGAGCGTATGCAACAGATTTGGGACCAGGTAGTGGAGAGGTTGTCCCTCTCTCAGGAGAGGGCCCAGCGGTTTGCTAACCGGCATAGGACTGATGGTCCTCGGTTTAAAGTGGGGGACTTGGTCTGGTTGTCCTCAAAAAATATTCCTATGAGAGTGGCATCTCCTAAATTTAAGCCTAGGTTCATTGGACCTTATAAGATCATGGAGATTCTTAATCCTGTTTCTTTTCGTTTGCTTCTTCCAGGGACATTTAAGATCCATAACGTGTTCCACAAGTCCTTGTTAAAGAGGTTTGTTGAGCCAGTGGTTCCTACTGCTTTGCCTCCTGACCCTGTTCTGGTTGAGGGCAATATGGAGTTTGTGGTTGAGAAAATATTGAATTCTCGTTTTTCTAGACGGAAACTCCTGTATTTGGTTAAGTGGAGAGGTTATGGTCAGGAAGGCAATTCTTGGGTGTTTGCTTCAGACATCCATGCTAGGAGACTCATCCGTGCGTATCATAGAACTCATCCTGACCGACCTGGTTGCTCAAGTGAGGGTTCGGTGACCCCTCCTCAAGGGGGGGGTACTGTTGTGAATGGACTTGAGATGAGTTCTGAGCAGAGGCTCCCTCTGGTGGTTAGAAGCGGTACTGGACTGTCCAGTGAAGATTGTGAGGATTGGGAATCAGGTGTTACTGACTGGTCTTATATAAGGGAGTCGCCTTCCCATCAGGGTTGCCGGTGATCAATTGTTCTGGTCTCAATCCTTGATTCCTGTTTCATTGTAGCCTGCTGTGTCGTGTCTGCATCTCCTGCTTACAGATAAGACATTTTCTTCTTTTTGTTTTTGTGCTTGATTTTTGCATTTTGTCCTGCACTTCTGTGGGGGCCTTCAGGGTCCCCTCCGGGGGCTTTTGCCCTCTCAGTTTAGTTCAGCCACTGATGTTTTGTACTTTTGCTTTTTCCAGTTTTTTCAGTGGCTGCTGTTTTGATTTTGTTACACCAGAGAACTAATTTAGGTGGTAGAGGTCGTGTGATCTCAGGTGTTTTTGAAATTAGTAGAGTTGGTGCTTTTCAGGGTTTTTTGGGATTGCAGTAAGTGCCCTTCCTATCCTTTTCTATTTAGATAGTTTGGGCCCCAACGTTTGCTCATACTATTTTCTGTCTGTGTCAGTATTTCTTCTTGTCTAACCGCCATTACATGTTTGGGGGCTTTCTATGTTCTTTGGGGATCTGCTCCGGGGCAGATAGCTTTCCTCTTTCTATCTTTAGGTATAGTTAGTTTCTCAGGCTGTGACGAGGCGTCTAGGACCAACGTAGGAACGCTCCACGGCTGCCTCTAGTTGTGGTGGTTAGTCAGGGTACTGCAATCTCATAGATTCCAACTGCTCTGGTGTATTGCCTTTTTTACCTGCACTCCTCAGCTACCAAATCATAACAGAGGATGCTGGCCAACCAGTAGTCATCATCCTTCATAATTTTGGCAATGCGGGGGTCTCTTTTTAGGATCCACAAGACATAATCACACATGAGGGCCAATGTTCCAGGTGTCAATGATGCAATGCCAGTGGTGGGTGGAGGAGCACTTTCTGCCAAATCCACATCCCTTCATTCACGCAACAAGACCTGTACCTGACCTTAGCAAGCCAACTTTTTCTCTTGCCCCCCTGAGAAGCATCATCCTCCCCAAAATAATCATCCCCTTCACCCTCATCCTCCTTCTCTTCCTCTTCTTCCTCCACCTCGTCCGGACAGTTCTCTGAGCAGACAATGCCTGACTGTCATGAAGGCTTCCCTCCTCCTCCGCTGCAGACGCCTGATCCTTAATGTGCGTCAAAATTTGCATGAGCAGTTGCATAAGTGGGATGCTAATGATGGCGTCATTTGCGGTTACCAGCCATGTGCATTCCTCAAAACACTGAAGGACTTTACAGAGGTCTTTCAGCTTTGACCACTGCACATCCGACAACTCCATGTCCGCCCTCAAACTGCCTGCCCGTGGATCCTCCCACAAATGCATTACAGCCTGCCTCTGTTCGCACAGCCTTGCAACCATGTGCATGGTGGAGTTCCACCTTGTTGCAACGTCTATGATTAGGCGGTGCTTGGGGAGGTGGAGTGATTGCTGCAGCCTCTGCATACGACTGGAGTCTATGGGCGAGCGACGGATGTGCGAGCACAGTCTTCGCACCTTATGGAGCAGGGCTGGTAACTCCGGATAATTATTTAGGAAGCACTGCACCACCAGGTTCAAGGTGTGAGCCAGGCAAGGTATGTGTCTGAGTTTTGCCAGGGCTATGGCCACCACAAAATTACGGCCGTTATCACTGACTACCTTGCCTGGCTCAAGATGTAGACTGCCCAGCCATGACTCAGTTTCTCGCTGCAAGTAGTCGGCCAGTAACTCCGCGGTGTGTCTGTTGTTGCCCAAATACATCATCTTTAAAACAGCCTGCTGACGCTTACCACTAGCTGATCGATAGTGGAACACCTTGTGTGCAACACTGGCAGCTGCGGATGGAGTGCTCGTGCGACTGCGCTCTGTCGACGAGCTTTCGCTTCTGGAGGAGGAGGAGGGTCGAACGCCTATAGCCAACTGTTGCTTATACCATGGGCTAGGCAGCACTGTCCCACCGCCGCTGTCCCCTGTGGACCCTGCATCCACCACAATAACCCAGTGCACAGCGATGGACACGTAACGGCCCTGGCCATGCCTACTGGATCATGCATCTGTTGTGAGGTGCACCTTTCCACTCACTGATTTTTTGAGTGCATGGACAATGCGGTCTTTCACATGCAGGTGGAGGGCACGGATGGCTTTTCTAGAAAAGAAGTGCCGACTGGGTGGGTCTTAGTGTGGGACAGCGTAGGCCATGAGCTCTCGGAATGCTGCGCTTTCAACCAAACGAAAAGGCATCATCTCTAATGAAATCAGTTTGGCAATGTAGGAGTTCAAAGCCAGTGAGGTTTTGTAGTCCGTCCACGCTTGCAAGTGCATGGTGTTTAAATGTCTAAGTATGCAACTGGTATTAAATTTTCAGAGTTTTTTCACTCAGCTAAAGGTCCTTCCGCAATTCTTACAGATAACATTTGCCTCATCAATAGGATTTTGGTCAAAAAGTGCCACACTGCACTCTTCCTACTATGGGATAAATTTTCAGGGCTTGCACGCTGTGCTAATTTGACCGTCTGGACAAGCTGTCCTGCAATTCTTTTTGTTTTTTTAACACGTTTTTGGACTGCTACGGGCCTGCCAGATAACCGCAGCTGCAATGTCGATGCCTGCCGCTGGGATCCTCATCCTCTTCTGAGCTATTGCCAGCGGCACCCTCTTCCCCCAATGGATGCCAATCCAGGTCAATAACTGGGTCATCCATCACCTCCTCTTCAATTTCATCTGCACCTCCCTCTGTGTCACCGTGTAAGGTGTTAGAGTATGCGGGAAGGGGCACCTGAGTTTCATCAGGGTCAGATTCTGGCTCTGTAGACTGCGAGGGCAATGTAGTGCTCTGGGTGAATATACCAGCAGAATCAGATAGCACTGGCTGTGCATCAGTGCACTCCATGTCAGATTCATCTTGGACTTGGGAATTCAGGATTTGACTTGATAATCCAGGCATGGTATGTGAAAAGAGCTCCATGGAGTAATCTGAAGTGTGGCCTGCAGCAACCTTCACTTTTGGTGGGGGTGAAGGACACAAGGAAAGGTGTTGTTCCTGACCAGGAGCCTGCACTGACGACTCAATGCTTGCATTTTTTGAAACTTCAGACGAGGAGGGGATAGAGCTGGAGGCTGCTTCGGCAATGTAAGCCAAAACCTGTTCCTGATGCTCCAGCTTTAAAAGCTTTTTACTTACTCCTAGAAAAGGGAGCCTTCCTGGCCTTCTTGAGCCAGACGATGACGCAGGCTCAACACCTCATGCTTTAGGTGCTATTGGGCTTTTGGCACTACCAGCAGATGCACCACCACCACCATCATCATTCCCAGCTGGCCCCCCCGCCCACGTCCGCGGCCTCTTCCACCATACTTCCTCATGTTTGGAAAAATGTACCAAAAATACCAACAGATATATGGTACTGTATGAGAAGCGTACAGCTGTGTATGGCGTAGGGGAAAATTTAAATCTCCGTATATATTTCCGGAGTCACACACAGACGCTCACTCAGTATGGATTTGACCGTAATACAAAGAGCGGATATACAGTACTGTATCAGAAGCAGACAGCTGTTTACGGTGTAGGGTAAGTGTTCAGAATAAAAGAATCAAAGTATTAGTGCTGTGTAAAAAGCAGCCTGCACAGCACTGTACACACAGCAATACAGCTAGCAGGCAGCCTAATAACCAGCGCTGCTGCACACAAGAAAATCCTCCCCTGTCACTGGACACTAACTGTACAGCACAATTGCTTTCAGCACAAGCACAGAAGAACTTCTCTTTCCAGCCCTAACTCTCTCTCTCTGATAAACAGCGTCAGCAACCTCTCCCTACTGTTAATATCGGCAGAAGTAAAATGGCGGTCGGCGGTCAGGGCTTTTATAGACACTGTGACGCCCCCCCAAAGCAAGCCAATCACTGCAATGCCCTTCTCTAAGATGGTGGTGGACGCTGCCCATGTCATCTTGTTGCCCACAGTGTACGTCCTTGCTCATTGGCTGAAAAAAGGCGCCTGCAAGCATTATGGGAAAATCGACTTGGGCGCTCGTGTCGACGACCGCATGGCCGACTGCACGCTATGGTCGGGTTTCAGCCAACGAAACCCGACTTTGGCGAAAGTCGGCGACTTTTGAATCTGACCGACCTGTTTCGCTCAACTCTAGTCCCCATGCGTTGGAACTCTACACTGCATATGTTGGAAAGGATTTGTGAGCAGAAGAGGGCAGTTGTTGACTACCAGCATCAACAAGGCCGTTGGTATTCAGTTCAGACTCCACACATAATACCTCAGGAGTGGAAATGGATGTCAGATATATGTACCATCCTACAAAACTTTGAGGAGTCCACCAAGATGGTGAGCAGCGATGACACCATAATTAGTGTCACCATCCCGCTTCTCTGCTTTCTGAAAAACTCTCTGCTCACAATGAAAGAGGATGCATTGCAGGCGGATCACAATGAGATGCAGTAAGGAACCATACAGGTTGGTTACACACAGCCCAGCCTCATGTCATCACAACGAGGATTGGTTGACAATGAGGAAGAGGACGAGGATAAAGAAGAACAGGAGCTACTTTCCTGCGCTATAGACGGTACTACAAACACAACTGTCATACCGTCTGTTCAGCGTGGATGGCCTGAGGACAGGGAGGAGGAAGAAGAGGAGGACAGCATGGTCAGTCGTCCTGTTGGTGAGGACACGGAAGTCTTGCCAGTTAGCAGTCTGGCATGCATGGTAGACTTTATGCTGCGCTGCCTTTCCTGTGACCCTTGCGCTATAAAAATTTGTGCTGACACTCATTACTGGTTGTTGACACTTCTAGACCCACGCTACAAGGAGTACTTTCAATCTCTTCTTCCAGAGGCAGATAGGTGTACTAAAATGTTGCAGTACCAGAGGGCCTTTGTTGCGGAATTATTAAAAAAATTCCCATCTGAAAACGCTGGCGGCAGGGGTCACAGTTCATTAAACAATCAAGGAGTAGAGGCGAGAGAGACTCAACTGCAATGCAGCAGAGGCAGGGTAACACTGGCAAAGTTCTGTGACAGTTTTCTCAGACTCTCCCATCGACCTGGCCCAGAGTTGCGGGGTACTGTCACAAGGAGTGAAAAGTTTGGGAAGATGCTGAGGGAGTACCTTGCTGATCTTACCAACATCCTCCGTGATTCCTCTGTGCCATTTAATTATTGGGTATCCAAGCTGGACACGTGGCATGAACTGGTTCTCTACCCCTTGAAGGTCCTGGCCTGCCCTGCCGCTAGCATTTTGTCAGAGTGGGTTTTTAGTACCGCTGGTGGAGTTATAACTGATAATGTGTGCAAACTGTAAAGCGCTGCGGAATATGTTAGCGCTATATAAAAATAAAGATAATTATTATTATTATTATTATAAGCCATCCGCCTTTCAACTGAAAATGCTGACAGGCTGACACTTATAAAAACAAACAAGGGCTGGTTTGGGGCACACTTCTGTACACCACCGAATGATAACAGCGAAACATAACCTCCAATACAGTATCTTTTTTTGGGAGGTGTATTACCTTGCACCTCTTCACACCCACACATGGGTATACGCTTCCTGACTTTGGCTATCTGGTGTGTTATCCTCCTCCGTCACCAATCAGGCGATACCAGCTCAGAGGATCAGCTGACCTCAAGCACCAATCATGGCTTGTCACGTCACGGACATGCTCAGTGCAGGCATTTCTGGACTTAGGCTTAAAACAGCCTTTTCTTGTTCCGTAACCTAGGTTTAAGGCTACTATGAACAAAGACCCTAGTAATTATTTGTGCCTCTCGGGTATTGGCTAGGAATTGGGATCAACAGCAAAGCTGAGCAGCATCGGCTGTGTCTGGATGGGAGACTACAGACTCCTCGGATCCAGGTTCAGATCCTGCCATCACCTGATGCTTAACCTTATCCCCCCCACTTGACGCTCATATTCCTAAATGAGCAGGGAAGCATGAATATGGTCCACGGGCTCCCAAGTGCAATCCTCAGAACTGTGATCCCTCCAGTGCACCAAATAAAATTTTTTGCCGCGTACCACCATAGACCCCACAATCGCCTCTACCTCGAAATCCTCACCCCTGGTGTCAGAGGCTTGCTGAGTTTCCGAGAATTTCGTCAGGCGAACGGGTTTCAGGAGTGACACATGGAATGTGTCATGTATCCTCAAGTGCCGAAGCAATTGTAGATGATACACCACGGGATTTACTTGGGCCAGAACTTTAAAAGGACCAATAAACCAGGGGCGAATTAAGCCGATTCCCCGTGACCCCTAATATTGCGAGCCGCGAGCCAGACCCTGTCGCCCGGGGAGAAAACGGGGGCTGGACGACGATGAGTGTCAGCCAACTGTCTCATCCGATTTTTGGACGCCAATAACGCTTCCTGCATCTGATCCCAGATGTCCCGCGCCTCCATAGCCCAATCTCTGACCCCAGGCTCCTTAGAGTTAACTGGCATAGGGACTGGCACACCTGGGTGCTGACCATTGTTCAACAGGAAAGGAGTCTGACCTGTGGAATCTGCCAGTGCATTATTTAGAGCAAATTCTGCCCAAGGAAGCAAAGTTGCCCAGTTATTGTGATTGGCAGAAACGAAATGACGCAAGTATGTCACAAGCGTCTGATTAATGCATTCCACCAGGCCGTTGGTCTCTGGGTGATAGACGATAGAAAGGTTTTTGTGGTCGGAATACACCACAAATGGATGTTTAGCTCCGTCCAAAAGATGCCTCCATTCAACAAAAGCCAATTTATTGCGAGTAACTCTTTATATCCAATAGTATAATTCCTCTCCGCTGGAGAAAAGGTCTTGGAGAAGAAGAAACACGGTCTACTCCTACCCTGTCCATTCTTTTGGGACAGAACAGCATCTGCTCCTACAGAAGAGGCGTCGACATCCAGACAGAATGGCTTACTGACATCTGGCCGATGTAAGATGGGAGCTTTAGACAAATAAGACTTGATCTCCCGGAAAGCCTCAGATGTCTCTTTAGACCAGTTTTTTGGGTTGGCACCTTTCTTGGTTAGTGCGGCCAAAGGAGCCACCAGTGTAGAAAAATGTTTTATAAATTGCCGATAATAATTGATGAACCCCATGAAGCGCTGCACCGCCTTCAGAGAATGGGGCTCCTGCCAATTCTGTACGGCTACCAATTTTTGGGGATCCATGGCCAAGCCCTTACTGGATACAATGTACCCCAAGAATGGTAAAAACTCCTGTTCGAACTGGCATTTCTCCAGCTTGCAATACAGAGAATTTGAACAGAGTTCAAAAACTCTGCGCACATCTCTCTGTGTGTGAAGAGGTCCGGGGAAAAGATCAGGATATCGTCAAGATATACTACCACGGAGGACAGCAGCAGATCTCGAAAGATATCATTGACGAAATCCTGAAAGACGGCGGGGGCATTACATAAACCGAAGGGCATGACGAGGTACTCGTAGTGGCCATCATGAGTATTAAAGTCCGTCTTCCACTCGTCGCCCTCACGGATTCGTATGAGGTTATAGACCCCACGCAGGTCTAATTTCGTGAAAACTTTAGCCCCTCGCAACCTGTCGATCAATTCAGAGATCAAGGGCAGGGGGTATTTGTTCTTGATAGTGATTGCGTTTAATCCCCTGTAATCAATACACGGACGTAGGTCACCTTCTTTCTTCTGAACGAAGAAGAACCCCGCTCCAGCAGGAGAGACCAATTTCCTGATAAACCCCCGGACCAGGTTCTCCTTGATGTAATCGGACATAGCCTGGGTCTCAGGGACAGACAGGGGATAAACCCTACCGCGAGGAGGCTCTGATCTGGGGATCAGATCTATGGCGCAATCATATGGTCAGTGGGCAGGCAAGGTCTCTGCAGCCTTTTTCGAGAACACGTCGGCATAGCTCCAATATTGCTCTGGAAGTGCCTCTAGACCGGCCGGCAGGTCTAAGACCACCTTCCGAGTTGATGCCACCATACACTTGGTAGTACATCTCTCACCCCATGAATAAACTGTCCCCGTATTCCAGTTTATATGTGGGTTGTGAGAACGTAACCAGACCCAATAGCACCTCATCCAATCCTCCAGGAAGGATAAGAAACGAGACATCCTCCCGGTGACCCTGAGGAAACGACATGGTGAGGGGGATAGACCGGTGGGTGATTTGGGCGTCTAACATGGAACCATTAACTACCCTGATGTTTATGGGTCTGGACAGTAGTTCCATAGGAACGGCGTGCTTCTGGGCAAAGGTTGATGACAAAAAATTGCCATCGGCCCCAGAATCCACCAACGCCTTGGCATCAACCGTGGTTGTTCCGAAGAGCAACGTCACGTTATAGGCAAGTCTGGAGGAAGACGTCTCTGAGTCTAACATACCTCCTCCGATGGTGGTTTGACACTCTCGTTCTCCCGCCCACTTGGAACCCTTATTATTGGGGTACACCAAGAGATGCATAGGACAGGAATGAGGGGACCATTTTCTGGTCTGAGAAATGTCCATTGGCTCCGGTTCCGTGTCTGGAATTACGGATTCAGAAGTCAATTTGGAAAATGACGGTGCCAACGGAATCCGAGGTTTAGAGACCTTCAGCTCCAACTTGCTTTCTGCATGACGTAAGTCAATACGGTTGGCGATGGTCATTAACTCTTCCAGGGAGGTTGGAATCTCCCTGGTGTCTAGAGCATCTTTAATATGCCCAGCCAAACCCTTCCAGAACACCGGTATTAGCAATGGTTCAGACCAATAAAGTTCTGCCGCTAATGTCCTGAACTGGACGGCATAATAACTGGCGGTGGTCAAACCCTGCACTAATGTAAGCAGCTTAAGAGCTGTATCATGTGTGACCTGAGGACCGATGAACACACTTTTTAGGGTTCTGAGAAAGAGACCCACATTGGCCACTACCGGGTCACTCCGTTCCCATAAAGGAGTAGCCCACTCCAAGGCCTTGCGGGTAAGTAATAGTATAACGAAACCCACTTAAGAACTATCGGAGGGGAACCATGCTTCCATCATCTCTAGCTGAATGGAGCATTGATTAATGAATCCTCTGCAGGATTTACTGTCCCCAGAAAATTTTTCCAGCAGAGCAAAAAGTGGTAATGACACTTTTGCAGCTACAGCAGCTTGCACAGCAGCAGAGCTTACGAGATTTGCTGCTTGTGCGGCTGCCTGTGTAGCTACTGCAGTGAGATCACCAATTGGAGCGGTCTGCTCCAGAGACCTAAGTCTGGCCTCCAGTTGCTGAATGTAGCGCTGCAGCTGCTGGTTGTCAGCCATGATCGGCTAGACCCTGGCGGTCAGATACTGTTATGACCTCGGTTGCAACAACGTTATTATGTAATGGATTGCACCGAATCCGGGGTCCGCGACGCAGTTTATGTTCACTGCTGCCGAACACCCTTAGATTAGGAGGGTAATAACTGACAACTAAATATAAGAATCTTGCCTGAGAACTTCACATTGAGCAAGATATAGCATTTGCACTATCTCCGTTAACTTCACGGGAGAAGTGCTGACGACTGGCGTAGATGTAGCCCTGTTAAATAGCACAGAAGCCACTTGCCAGGTATTAGGTAGTGCATGGGACTCATGCCAGGAGTACGTGCTGCCAGCCGGTGTGCGACCGGACTGAGCAAGTGTTAGGGACTGCGGAACGCACCAAATAATTATAAATAATGGGTGCGTTCGCAGCCCCGAGTCCACCGTGCAGGCAGAGCCTGCTGCTAGTAATTATGGCAGGAGATGGCAGTATAAGCGAGCTCTGTTACTTCACAGAGTGGCAAACATAGATGCTGAGATAGAGACTGTGTCCTGTTAACACAACAGGAGAACACAGATAACCACTGTGAGGATAGCGGTCCGTGGTCATGCAGTCAGCAACGCAAACAAGCAACTCCTCACCGGAGTAGCCGGAATTCTAGAGAGCAAAGCTAGAGAGAGCACGTGGAGCCCAGATTCTGGAACGTCCACACATGAGCACTGCCCAATTTAGTATGATCTGACTGCGCCACTCCGCGGACAGACAAGCTATTTAAGGGCTAAGCTCCGGCCCCAGCCATCTCGTCAATCGCATCACCGATGACGTCATCCGTTACCAATCAGGCGATGCCAGCTTAGAGGATCAGCTGACCTCAAGCACCAATCATGGCTTGCCAAGTCACGGACATGCTCAGTGCAGGCATTTCTGAACTTAGGCTTAAAGGGAATCTGTCACCCTAAATTGGCGGGATATGTAAATGATGGCAGTCAGGTCAGATGGACGGTGTTTTAGGTACTTGCCTTAACATGTTGTTCGCCGCTGTCTCCATTATTTCTGGGAATTGTAGTCGTTGCCCTCCATATAACGCGCCTGCGCATTGCAATCTGCGGGCAAAGCATACTGCGCGTGCGCAATTCAAGATTGCAGTGCGCAGGTGCGTTATATGGAGGGCAACGACTACAATTCCCAGAAATAATGGAGACAGCGGCGAACAACATGTTAAGGCAAGTACCCAAAACACCGCCCATCTGACCTGACTGCCATCATTTAAATATCCCGCCAATTTAGGGTGACAGATTCCCTTTAAAACAGCCTTTTCGTGTACCGTAACCTAGGTTTAAGGCTACTATGAACAAACACCCGAGTAACTATTTGTGCCTCTCAGTTATTGACTAGGCGTTGGGATTGACGGCAAAGCTGAGCAGCATCTGCCTTGGCTGGGTCTGGATGGGAGACCACAGACTACTTGGATCCAGGTTCAGATCCCGCTGTCACCTTACAGGAGCTCGCTTACCCTGCTGGGCGTGTGCTATCAGAAAGAGTCTTCAGTACTGCTGGATCAATCCTAACAGAAAGAAGTACCCAGCTGTCAACCCAAAATGTTAGTGATCTCACCGTGGGCATACCCAGGATCAAAACTGGGGGGGGGGCAAGCCAATGTCACATCTTATACAGGTCACATCATATACACTGTACATTATACTGCATATTAGGTATGGAGCATTTGAACTGTTG
Organism: Oophaga sylvatica; assembly: GCA_033576555.1. Taxonomy (NCBI): domain Eukaryota; kingdom Metazoa; phylum Chordata; class Amphibia; order Anura; family Dendrobatidae; genus Oophaga; species Oophaga sylvatica. The sequence continues at coordinate 25,881 of JARQOD010002694.1, read as the reverse complement.
TATATTGTATAGTACAGCAGTGTATGCGACACTACGCTGTATATACCATATATTATACATGACACACTAACTCTATACAAAGAATAATAGGCATTATAACCTGTATATAAAAAGTATAATACAGCAGTGTATGTACACTCTATATTCCACACACAATGTGTATGACCCTGTACACACCATATACTACACTCTTATTTTGAAGTAAAAAAGCAAAAAACAAAACAGGAACAAATACAATATTTAAAATAAAGAACAAGTAAAGTTAAAAATCAACAAACTTACGGGTATTTCAATGGGAACTATGGGCCTGTTTTTGGCTAATGAGATGGTCAATGTTCGGTTCCATATTTGTCACTGCTAGTCGTAACAAGTGAAGAAATTTTTCTCTTTCTTGATATCATTATTTGCTAGGGATTCCAAATTGCTATTCGTAAAATACCAATATATATATATACAGCGCTACAAAAACAATATACCAGCAATAAAACTGCCCACCAGAGACATACAGTAATGGCCAAAAGTTTTGAGAATGACACAAACATAAATTTTTACAAAGTCTACTGCTTCATTTTTTCTAATGGCAATTTGCATATACTCCAGAATGTTATAAAGAGTGATCAGCTTAACAGCAATTACTTGCAAAGTCAATATTTGGCTAGAAAATGAATTTTATCCCCCAAAACACATTTCAACATCATTGCAGCCCTGCCTTAAAAGGACCAGCTAACCTCTTTTCAGTGATTGCTCCATTAACACAGATGTGGGTGTTGATGAGGACATGGCTGGAGATCAATCTGTCATGATTAAGTAAGAATGACACCACTGGACACTTTAAAAGGAGGCTGGTGCTTGCCATCATTGTTTCTCTTCTGTTAAACATGGTTTCTCTAAAGAAACACGTGCAGTCATCATTGCAATGCACAAAAATGGCCTAACAGGGAAGAGTATCGCAGCTAGAAAGATTACACCTCAGTCAACAATCTATCGCATCATCAAGAACTTTAAGGAGAGAGGTTCCATTGTTGCCAAAAAGGCTCCAGGGCGCCAAAGAAAGACCAGCAAGCGCCAGGACCGTCTCTTAAAAGTGTTTCAGCTGTGGGATCGGGCTACCAGCAGTGCAGAGCTTGTTCAGGAATGGCAGCAGGCAGGTGTGAGTTTATCTGCACGCACTGTGAGGCGGAGACTCTTGAAGCAAGGCCTGGTCTCAAGGAGGGCAGCAAAGAAGCCACTTCTCTCCAGAAAAAACATCATGGACAGACTGATATTCTGCAAAAGGTACAGGCAGTGGACTGCTGAGGACTGGGGTAAAGTTATTTTCTCTGATGAATCCCCTTTTCGATTGTTTGGGACATCAGGAAAACGCCTCATTCGGAGAAGACAAGGTGAGCGCTACCACCAGTCTTGTCTCATGCCAACTGTTTAGCATCCTGAAACCATTCATGTGTGGGGTTGCTTCTCAGCCAAGGAAATCGGCTCTCACAGTCTTGCCTAAAAACACAGCCATGAATAAAGAATGGTACCAGAATGTCCTCCAAGAGCAACTTCTCCCAACCCTCCAAGAGCAGTTTGGCGATAAACAATGCCTTTTCCAGCATGATGGAGCACCTTGCCATAAAGCAAAGGTGATAACTAAATGGCTCAGGGAACAAAACATAGAGATTTTGGGTCCATGGCCTGGAAACTCCCCAGATCTTAATCCCATTGAGAACTTGTGGTCAATCATCAAGAGACGGGTGGACAAACAAAAACCTAAAAATTCTGACAAAATGAAAGCATTGATTGTGCAAGAATGGACTGCTATCAGTCAGGATTTGATCCAGAAGTTGATTGAGAGCATGCCAGGGAGAATTTCAGAGGTCCTGAAGAAGAAGGGTCAACACTGCAAATATTGACTTGCTGCATTAACTCATTCTAACTGTCAATATAAGCTTTTGTTACTCATATGTTTGCAATTATATTTCTATCTGTGATAAAAACATCTGTCAAACACACACATAAAAACCAAAGGGCAGCAGATCATGTGAAAATATAATATTTGTGTCATTCTCAAAACTTTTGGCCATGACTGTACAGCCTGCACTGCCCATCACTGCAGCCTTGCCAATCCATATCATTTCATCCTCATCAGTGCACATATTGGCGCAACTCCGCTTTTAGCTCAGGCTTAGACTGGTGCGAGAGTCATTAATAGGCAGGTAAATGTCCCCAATAGGCAGCATATGTCCCCAATAGGCAGCATAGGTCCCCAATAGGCAGCATATGTCCCCAATAGGCAGCATAGGTCTCCAATAGGCAGCATAGGTCCTCAATAGGCAGCATAGGTCCCCAATAGGCAGCATATGTCCTCAATAGGCAGCATATGTCCCCAATAGGCAGCATAGGTTCCCAATAGGCAGCATAGGTCCCCAATAGGCAGCATATATCCCCAATAGGCAGCATTCGTCCTCAATAGGCAGCATATGTCCCAATAGGCAGCATAGTCCCCAATAGGCAGCATATGTCCTCAATAGACAGCATAGGTCCCCAATAGGCAGCATAAGTCCCCAATAGGCAGGTAAATGTCCCAATAGGCAGCATAGGTCCCCAGTAGGCAGCAAAGGTCCCATATTGGCAAGTTAATGTCCCACTAGGCAGCATAGGTCCCCAATAGGCAGCATAGGTCCCTGATACGCAGCATATGTCCTCAATAGGCAGCATAATCCCCAATAGGCAGCATAGTAATCCCCAATAGGTAGCATAATCCCCATAGGCAGCATAGTAATCCCCAATAGGCAGCATAATCTCCCATAGGCAGCATAATCCCCATAGGCAGCATAGTAGTCCCCAATAGGCAGCATAATCCCCAATAGGCAGCATAATCCTCCATAGGCTGCATAATCCCCCCCATAGGCAGCATAATCCCCCCATAGGCAGCATAGTCCCCCATAGGCAGCATAGTACCCCATAGGCAGCATAGTCCCCCATAGGCAGCATAATCCCCCATAGGCAGCATAATCCCCCATAGGCAGAAAAATCCCCCATAGGCAGCATAATCCCCATAGGCAGCATAATCCCCCATAGGCAGCATAGTAGTTCCCAATAGGAAGCATAATCCCCCATCGGCAGCATAATCCCCATAGGCAGCATAGTAGCCCCCAATAGTCAGCATATCCCCATAGGCAGCATAGTCCCCCATAGGCAGCATAGTCCCCATAGGCAGCATAGTCCCCCATAGCCAGCATAGTCCTCCATTGGCAGCATAATCCCCCATAGGCAGCATAGTAGTCCCCCATAGGCAGCATAGTAGTCCCCAATAAGCAGCATAATCCCCCATAGGCAGCATAATCCCCCATAGGCAGCATAATCCCCATAGGCAGCATAATCCCCCATAGGCAGCATAGTAGTTCCCAATAGGAAGCATAATCCCCCATAGGCAGCATAATACCATAGGCAGCATAGTAGCCCCCAATAGTCAGCATAATCCCCATAGGCAGCATAGTCCTCCATAGGCAGCATAGTCCCCCATAGGCAGCATAATCCCCCATAGGCAGCATAGTCCCCCATAGCCAGCATAGTTCCCCATTGGCAGCATAATCCCCCATAGGCAGCATAGTAGTCCGCCATAGGCAGCATAGTAGTCCCCAATAAGCAGCATAATCCCCCATAGGCAGCATAATCCCCCAAAGGCAGCATAGTAGTCCCCAATAGAAATCATAATCCCCCATAGGCAGCATAATCCCCATAGGCAGCATAGTAGCCCCCAATAGGCAGCATAATCCCCATAGGCAGCATAGTCCCCCATAGGCAGCATAATCCCCCATAAGCAGCATAGTCCCCAATAGGCAGCATAATCCCCCATAGGCAGCATAATACCCCCATAGGCAGCAAAATCCCCCATAGGCAGCATAATCCCCCCATAGGCAGCATATTCCCCCAATAGGCAGCATAATCCCCCATAGGCAGCATAATCACCCATAGGCAGCATAGTCCCCCATAGCCAGCATAGTCCCCCATAGGTAGCATAATCCTCCATTGGCAGCATAATCCCCCATAGGCAGCATAATCCCCCATAGGCAGCATAGTAGTCCCCAATAGGCAGCATAATCCCCCATAGGCAGCATAATCCTCCATAGCAGCATAGCAGTCCCCAATAGGAAGCATAATCCTCCATAGGCAGCATAATCCCCATAGGCAACATAGTAGCCCCCAATAGGCAGCATAATCCCCCATAGCAGCATAGTAGTCCCCAATGGGCAGCATTGTCCCTCATAGGCAGCATAATCCCCCATAGGCAGCATAATCCCCCATAGGCAGCATAGTCCCATATAGCCAGCATAGTCCCCCATAGGCAACATAATCCCCTATTGGCAGCATAATCCCCCATAGGCAGCATAGTAGTCCCCAATAGGCAACATAATCCCATATAGGCAGCATAATCCCCCATAGGAAGCATAGTAGTCCCCCATAGGCAGCATAATCCCCCATAGGCAGCATAGTAGTCCCCAATAGGTATCATAGTCCCCCATAGGCAGTATAATCCCCCATAAGCAGCATAGTCCCCTATAGGCCGGGCCCGGCGTTAAAAAAAAATAAAAATGCCAGTATTCACCTATCTCCCCCGCAGCTCTGAAGAAGCGCGCGCTGGACTCCGTCTTCTCCTGGCACAGGCAGTGTGACGTCATCAGGGCGCACAGGCGGCGTGATGACGATCACGTCATCTGTGCTGCATATGGAAGGCCACAAGGCCTTCCTCACTATATAGTTCCTCCCGCGATTAAAGGGCCCGCCGGCATTGAACTGTAGTGACTTTCAATGTCAGCGGGGCCGACGGGCCGGATAAATGTCCTCGGCGGGCCAGTTCTTTCATTGTGCGCCCCTGCTTCTAGGGGGGGCAGCTGCCCCCGCTGCCCCATGGTGGGTACGCCCATGGATCTCACCTTCATTAAAATGAACCATGCCTGGATTTCAAAGGATTTTGTACCACCTTCCCTGATGACACATTGGTTGCCAGCAAAATGGCTCGCTTTGTCCTCCTCTTCCTCCGACTTCTCCAATTCCTCCATTTGCAGCTGCTGAACGTCCAGCCTACACCTCAACATATGCCAGTTTTTCCACCTCCCTAACTGGGCTGTACCCCCCCAGGGCCGGCGTCAGCACCTGGCGCACACGGGCAAGTGCCGGGGCCCTGAGCAGGTGGGGGGGCCCACTCTCCGTCAGAGACACCTACATACTATGAGGGGCCCTGTGCCAGTGCCGGCGTCCACGAATGGGCCCCCCCGTTTGCTCACAGCCCCAGCACTTGCAATACTTACCTCTCCCTGCTCCACCGCTGTGACGTCTTCCGCGTTTCCTGACAGTGACATTCAGGTCAGAGAGCGCGATGACGTCACGTCTGTGCGACCTCTGCCTGTTCAGTCACAGTGCAGAGAGCTGGAAGATGGCGACGCTGAGGAGTCCAGAGTAGAGCAGTGCCCAGCGAGGAGAGGTATTTCAATTTTTTTAATGTTTGGAGCAATATATGGGGAGGATTATACACTGGAGAATTATATATGGGGCCCATCATACACTTCAGCATCACAGATAGGGCCCATTATACACTGGAGAATTATATATGGGGCCCATCATACACTGGAGCATTATACATGGGGCCCATCATACACTGGAGCATCATATACGGGGCCCATTATACACTGGAGCTTCATATGGGGCCCATTATATATGGAGCATTATATATGGGGAACATTAGATTTGGAGCATTATATGGGGCTCATCATACACTGGAGCATTATAAATGGGGCCCATCATACACTGGAGCATCATATACGGGGCCGTTATACACTGGAGCATCATATGGGGCCCATTATAATTGGAGCATTATATATGGGGACCATTATATATGGAGCATTATATGGGGCTCATCATACACTGGAGCATTTTAAATGGGGCCCATCATACACTGGAGAATCATATACGGCGCCCATTATACACTGGAGCATCATATGGGGCCCATTATATATGGAGCATTATATATGGGGACCATTATATTTATATTATTATTATTCATTTTTATAGCGCCATTTATTCCATGTCGCTTTACATGTGAGAGGGGGCGAATATAGACAAGTACAATAAATATGAGCAATACAGGACACACATAAGTACAGAAGGAGAGAGGACCCTGCCTGTGAAGGCTCACAATCTACAGGGGATGGGTGAGGTTACACTAGGAGAAGGTAGAACTGGTCGTGTGGCGGTTCAGTAGACTGAGTATCACTGCTGGTTGTAGGCTTGTCGGAAGAGGTAGGCCTTCAGGTTCTTTTTGAAGATTTCCATGGTAGGCGAGAGTCTGATGTGTTGGGGTAGAGAATTCCAGAGTATAGGGGAGGCACAGGAGAAGTCTTGTATGCGGTTGTGGGAAGAAGAGATAAGGGAGAGTAGAGAGGAGATCTTGAGAGGATCGAAGGTTGTGGATAACTGTGTATGTCATAGTTAGGGTTTTGAACTGGTGCCTCTGGACCATTATATTTGGACCATTATATGGGACTCATCATCATATATGGGGCCCATCATATACTAGAGCATCATATGGGGTTCATTATTTATGGGGCATCATATTGTTACGGCTGGCGGAAGGCACCAAATAAATATAAATTAAAGGTGCGTTCGGAGCCTGGGGTCCACCGTGCAGGTGAGACCTGTTGCTAGAAAATGGCTCTATATGGCGGTATAAGCGAACTCTGTTACTTCACAGAGTCGCTGGTATAGACACTGTATGGGACAATATGGCGGTATAAGCGAACTCTGCTACTTCACGGAGTCGCAACATAAACGCTGTGTCCTGTCAAGCACACAGGAGCACAGAGGTAACTGCTGAGTAGATAGCAGTCAGTAATAATGTGGTCAGCAATGCACACAGCAAACTCCTCACCGGAGGTGCCGGTATACTAGGGGCTTATTTCAGCCAGAGCCCTGAACCCAAACACACAAACTCCTCACCAGAGGTGTCGGTATTCTAGGGGCTTATTTCAGCCGAGTCCCTAAACACATGCATACGACCACACTGGCGCAAAGCACATAACAGGATTAATACTAGCGCATGGCCATGCGGTCATGCGCACCTTTTAGAGCTGCAGCAATCCTCAGGACCTTCCTGGAAGGACCAATGGGAAACTGCCCCCAGACCTAGAGCAGCTTCAGGACCTTCCTAGAGGACCAATGGGAGTCGCTGCAGTACCAAGCATGTGATCCCCGATCTCCAATGAGAGATCTTACCCTGGGCATGCTCAGAAGGGGAAACGCAGGACTTAGTCCCATAGACGTCTGCTCGCCGCTGACCAGTACTGGCTACAATAGCAGAACCTGGAGATGCAGCAGTAATCCTCTGCACAGTATTAGACTGGGCGAGATGCTGGGACCGACGTCTCTGCTGAGCAGATTCCACTGCGGCCGGAGACTGAGGGGAGACCGCAGCGGGAATGGTTCGAGATTCCCCTTGTGCAGAAGCGGGAACTCGACCCCTAACATTACCTCCCGTCCTAGGGCCCCCCTTCATTTGGCCTCGCTACGTTCAAAGGCAGCTATGAGGAGGGACACATGGAAGGTGTCGGAGATACAAAGGTGGGGTGGAAGGGCTAACCGGTAAACCACAGGGTTAACCTGCTCAAGGACCTTGAAGGGACTCAAATATCGGGGTGCCAACTTGGTGGACTCCACCCGCAGCCTGATGTTTCGGGCGGAGAGCCACACTAGGTCGCCAGGAGCAAATGTCGGAGCGGGGCGCCGATGGGCATCGGCAGAAGACCTCATCCTCTCCTTGGAGGTCTGAATGGCATCCTGGGTGCGGTCCCAAATGTCCCGTGCCTCCACAGCCCAGTCTGCTACCCTGGAGTCGGCGGAAGCCACGGGCATGGGCACCGGTACCCGCGGATGCTGACTGTAATTTAAGAGGAATGGAGTCTGTCCGGTGGAGTCAGCCACACCATTGTTTAGCGCGAACTCGCCCACGGTAGCAAGGATGCCCAGTCATCCTGACTGGCAGAGACAAAATGTATGTGAGCAAGGTCTTGTTGGCCCTCTCTACCAACTCATTCGTCTCAGGGTGATATGCAGAAAAGAGGTTTAACTCAATGCTGAGTAGATGACAAAACTCTCTCCGAACCGAGACGCAAATTGGGGATCTTGATCGCTGACAATCTTGTCTTGCATTCCGTGAAGACGGAAGATGTGCCTAATAAATAAAGCTGCCAAGGCCCGTGCAGAAGGTAACCGTGGTAGCAGCACCAAGTGCACCATCTTGGAGAAGTGGTCAGTGATCACCCAAATGATGGTGCAGTCACGAGACTTGGATTTGCCCACCACAAAGTCCATCCCGACCATCTCCCAGGGCCTGTCTGCCACCGGCAAAGGGTAAAGTAACCCAGCTGGCCGTTGTCGAGGGGACTTATTCTTGGCGCAGGAAACGCACGCCAGAACATATTCCCTGACATCACGGACCATATGTGGCCACCAGTTTGCAATTCAGATGTCCTTTTTGCCCCAAAATGTCCCCCCACCCTGGACGAATGTGCCCAAGAGAGTACCTCCGGTCGCAAATTGGTGGGCACAAAAGTCTTGCCCGGAGAGCAGGCGCTGAGGAAGCGTCCTGCACTGCCTGTGAGATCACTGGTCCCACAGAGTGCTGTGCACACTGTGAGACCAGCGATCTGACCCTATACTGTAATGTCCCACCTTGGGACAAAGTATAAAAGTTAAAAAAAATAATAAAGTGTAAAAAAAAATTCAAAAAAATATTCCCCAATAAATTCATTTCTTCCTGTAAATAAAAAAACAAAAAACAATAGAAGTACACATATTTGGAATCGCCGCGTCCATAACAACCCCCTCTATAAAACTGTCCCACTAGTTTACCCCTTTAGTGAATCCCTTAAAAAAAAAACAAAGCAAAAAATCAATGCTTTATCATCATACAGCCGAACAAAAGGTGGAATAACACGCGATCAAAAAAGACCGATTTAAATAAACATGGTGCCGCTGAAAACGTCATCTTGCCCCGCAAAAAATGAGCCACAATACAGCATCATCAGCGAAAAACTAAAAAAGTTATAGCTCACGGAATAAAGAGATGCAAAAATAATTATTTTTTAAATAAAATTGTTTTTATTGTATAAAAGCGCAAAACATAAAAAAATTATATAAATGAGGTATCACCGTAATCATACTGACCCGAAGAATAAAACTGCTTTATCAATTTTACCACACGCGGAACGGTATAAAACGCCCCCCCCAAAAGAAATTCATGAGCTGCTGATTTTTGTTCATTCTAACCTCCCAAAAATCGAAATAAAAAGCGATCAAAAAATGTCACATGCTCAAAAAATGGTACCAATAAAAACGTCAACTCGTTCCGCAAAAAATAAGATCTCACATGACTCTGTGGGCCAAAATATGCAAAAATTATAGCTCTCAAAATGTGGTGATGCAAAAAACTATTTTTTGCAATAAAATGCGTCTTTTAGTGTGACAGCTGCCAATCATAAAAACCCGCTATAAATAGTAAATCAAACCCCCCTTTATGACCCTCTTAGTTAGGGAAAAATAATAAAATAAAAAAAATGTATTTATTTCCATTTTCCCATTAGGGTTAGGGTTAGAGTTGCGGCTAAAGTTAGGGTTTGGGTTGAGGCTAAAGTTAGGATTAGGGTTAGGGTTGGGATTAGGGTTAGGGGTGTGGTAGGGTTAGGTTTATGGTTAGGGTTATGATTAGGGTTGGGACTAGAGTTAGGGGTGTGTTGGGGTTAGGGTTGCAGTTAGAATTGGGGGGTCTCCGCTGTTTAGGCACATCAGGGGCTCTCCAAATGTGACATGGCGTCTGATCTCAATTCCAGCCAATTCTGCGTTGAAAAAGTCAAATGGTGCTGCTTCACTTCTGAGCTCTGCCTTGCGCCCAAACAGTAGTTTACCCCCACATATGTGGTATCAGCGTACTAAGAAGAAATTGGACCTCAAGAGTTATTGTGCAATTTGTCCTATTACCCTTGGGAAAATAAAAAATTGGGGGCGAAAATATCAGTTTTGTAAAAAAAAAGATTTTATATGTTTTTACGGCTGTACGTTATAAACTTCTGTGAAGCACTTGGGGCTTCGTAGCGCTCGGCACACATCTAGATAAGTTCCTTGTGGGGTCTATTTTCCAAAATGGGGTCACTTGTGGGGGGTTTCCACTGTTTAGGCACATCAGGGGCTCTGCAAACGCGACATGACTCCCGCAGACCATTCCATCAAAGTCTGCAATCCAAAACGTCACTTCTTCCCTTCCGAGCCCCGATGTGTGCCCATACAGTAGTTTTCTCCCACATATTGGGTATCAGCGTACTCAGGACAATGTTATGAATGTGCTAGAGATGGTTTCTGAGCAGAGGCTCCCTCTGGTATTGACAGACAGTACTGAACCTTTCAGCGAGGAATGGCAATCTGGGTTCACTGACTGGTCTGATATAAGGGAGGTTCCCTCCCATGATGGTTGCCGGTGATCAATTGTTCTTGTCTCAATTGTGGTTCCTGGTTCATTTGGAAGTTTGCTGAGTCTTGCCTGCATCTTCTGCTATCAGATAAGATATTTTCTGCTTTTATTTTTGTGCTTGCTTTTTGCATTGTTCCCTGCACTTCTGTGGAGGGCAGCCAGGTCCCCTCCGGGGGGCTTGTGCTCCTCTGAGTTTATCTGAAGCCACTGTTATTTGTTCATTTTCTTTTTCCTGTTTTTTCAGTGGCTGCGGCTTGGTTTTGTTCACACTGAGATCTGATTTAGTGGGTGGCGAGATCGTGTGATCTCAGTATTTTTGTAATCAGAATTGTTGGATTTTTGTAGGGTTTTCTGGGTTGCAGAAAGTAATCTTTCCTGTCCTATCCTATTTAGTCAGCTTGTGGCCCCAGCGTTTGCTCATTCTATTTTCTGTCTGTCTAACCGCCATTACATGTTTGGGGGCTTCCTATTTTCTTTGGGGATCTGCTCCAGGGCACATAGCTTTCATCTTTCTGCCTTTAGGTGTAGTTATCTCTCAGGCTGTGACGAGGCGTCTAGGATCAACGTAGGAACGCTCCACGGCTACCTTTAGCTGTGTGGTTAGTGTTATGATCTGCTACAAGCACTAAGGAAAGGTGGGAATTCTGTCCCTACAATAGGACTGAGCTGGATCCCTACGATGTAACGGGGAACCTGATCCTGCGACCAGACCCGCTAAAGTCCTCAGCTAGTCTGAACGAAGACCTATAGTTGCGAGGAAGGAATCCCTACAAGATCTAGGGACTGGGTGAAAAGGTGGACACCTCCTAACAGAAATTGTAGCAGGGAAAATAAAACAGAAAACAAATACAAAGAGATCCTAAGATCAAGCAAAACTGACAGAGTAAGACACCTAAGCACCCGGCTAGCTTAAGAGTAGATAATACAATGAAGTCCAGCAAAGCCAGAAGGGCGGAGCCAGACTAAATAGGGAAAAAAGGTCATGTGACAGCAAACTGAAACAAAATCTGACAAGAGGGTTATAACAGTACCCTCCCTTCAAAGAGGATCCTCCGGATCCCCTATGACTTAGGCTTATCCGGAAATCTCTTGTGAAACGCTCTGACAAGTCTAGACGCAGAAACATCATCCGCCCTCACCCATGAGTTATCCTCGGGTCCATAACCCTTCCAAGTGACGAGGTACTGCAAACCCCCTCTATACCGTCTAGAATTTAGGATGCGGGAAATCTCATATTGCCCGTCCTCCACCACCAGGGGAACAGTGGCCGAGACGTCTCCATCTGAGACCTCAGCTTTTTTCAAGAGAGAAACATGAAACACCGGATTAATCTTCCAGGAGGTAGGAAGCTCCAACTTAACAGCAGATTGGTTAATAACCTGAAGCACCTTAAAGGGCCCTATAAACTTGGGACCCAATTTCTTAGACGGAATCCTCAAGCGCAGATTCTTAGAGGACAACCAAACCATGTCACCAATAGCAAACAAAACCTCTTGTCGTTTTCTATCAAAATACACTTTGGATCTTTTGTTAGCCTCCTGAAGATTACCACGCACATCAGTCCAAACTCTCTCCAAAACACCAGAAAAATTCTCCTCTTCAGGTACAGCCGATCCCAACTTGGAAAATGACACAAATGACGGATGTCTCCCAGAACAACAAAAAAAAGGCGAACAACCAGCAGAAGCGGATGTATGGTTGTTAAGAGCAAACTCAGCAAGTGGCAGAAACTCAGACCACCCCTCTTGATTATCAGTCACAAAACAACGCAAAAACTGCTCAACATCCTGGTTTTTCCTTTCTGTCTGGCCATTAGACTCAGGATGATATCCGGATGAAAACGACAAATGAACTCCCAACCTGTCACAACAGGCGCGCCAAAAACGAGCCACAAACTGAGGTCCCCTATCAGAAACAATGTCAGTAGGAACACCATGTAGTCTGACTATTTCCTTGACAAAGGCCTTAGCGAGAGTCTTAGCGCAGGGCAGTTTGATGAAAGGAACCAAGTGACACATCTTGCTAAAACGGTCCACGACCACCCAGATGACAGTGAAACCCTCAGAGGGGGGAAGGTCAGTAATAAAGTCCATAGCCAAATGTGTCCAAGGTGCACTAGGAACCTCCAGAGGGCAAAGCAAACCCGCAGCAGGAGTATGAGAAGACTTAGATGTTGTGAATGGACTTGAAATGAGTTCTGAGCAGAGGCTCCCTCTGGTGGTTACAAGCGGTACTGGACTGTCCAGTGAAGATTGTGAGGATTGGGAATCAGGTGTTACTGACTGGTCTTATTTAAGGGAGTCGCCTTCCCATCAGGGTTGCCGGTGATCAATTGTTCTGGTCTCAATCCTTGATTCCTGTTTCCTTTGTAGCCTGCTGTGTCATGTCTGCATCTCCTGCTAACAGATAAGACATTTTCTTCTTTTTGTTTTTGTGCTTGATTTTTGCATTTTGTCCTGCACTTCTGTGGGGGCCTTCAGGGTCCCTCCGGGGGCTTTTGCCCTCTCAGTTTAGTTCAGCCACTGATGTTTTGTACATTTGCTTTTTCCAGTTTTTTCAGTGGCTGCTGTTTTGATTTTGTTACACCAGAGAACTAATTTAGGTGGTAGAGGTCGTGTGATCTCAGGTGTTTTTGAAATTAGTAGAGTTGGTGCTTTTCAGGGTTTTTTGGGATTGCAGTAAGTGCCCTTCCTATCCTTTTCTATTTAGATAGTTTGGGCCTCAACGTTTGCTCATACTATTTTCTGTCTGTGTCAGTATTTCTTCTTGTCTAACAGCCATTACATGTTTGGGGGCTTTCTATGTTCTTTGGGGATCTGCTCCGGGGCAGATAGCTTTCCTCTTTCTATCTTTAGGTATAGTTAGTTTCTCAGGCTGTGACGAGGCGTCTAGGACCAACGTAGGAACGCTACACGGCTGCCTCTAGTTGTGGTGGTTAGTCAGGGTACTGCAATCTCATAGATTCCAACTGCTCTGGTGTATTGCCTTTTTTACCTGCACTCCTCAGCTACCAAATCATAACAGTATCACCGGCCCAAAACTGAAATTTATATGGTACTCACAGAAGGGAAAAATATTGTGAAAGAAAAAAAGGTTGTCAGAGTTGTCAGAGATAGTTTGTTGCATTTTTTTTTTTTTTTTTTTCCCTCTGTATCTCTGGGTGCTGGGGAGGATTTTTTTTTTCTCTCAATGGAGTTTGCACAGTTGTCTGGCCGTGTGGATCAGCTTGCCACTGAGGTTCGGAGTATTGCTACCTATCTTGCTAGGCTGCCTGTTGTGGAACCTAGGACTCCCATGCCAGATTTGTTTTTGGGGGATCGAGCCAAGTTTCTGAATTTCAAAAATAATTGTAAATTGTTTTTTGCCTTAAAATCTAAGTCCTCAGGGAACGCAGCGCAGCAGGTTCAAATTGTCATCTCTCTCCTGCGCGGCGATCCTCAGGATTGGGCTTTTTCCCTGACACCTGGGGATCCTGTTTTGAGTGATGTTGATGCATTTTTTCAGGCCTTGGGGTTATTGTACGATGAGCCTAATGTCACTGATCAAGCTGAAAAAGCCTTGTTGGCATTAAATCAGGGGCTTGATGACGCTGAGTTATACTGTCAGAGATTCCGCAGGTGGGCAGTCCTGACCAAATGGAATGACGACGCTTTGGCAGCCCTTTTTCGGAAGGGTCTGTCAGATAATGTAAAGGATGTTATGGTGGGATTCCCAGTCCCCTCTGGTCTCAATGATTCTATGTCATTAGCGATTCAAATTGACAGACGTTTGCGTGAGCGGAGAAGTATGCGTGGAATAGTGTTGCCTTGTGAACCTGCTTCTGAACCCATGCAGTGTGATAGAGTGGTTTCTGGGGCACAGCGTCATGAGTTTCGAAAGCGCAATGGGTTATGTTTCTACTGTGGTGATGCCTCTCATGCTATTTCAGTCTGCCCTAAGCGGGGAAGACGTTTTGCACGCTCAGTTGTCTTGGGTAGTGTTCAGACTAAGTTTTTATTAACTGTTACTCTGATATGCTCTCTGTCCTCATTTTCTGCTCAGGCTTTCGTTGATTCGGGAGCAGCTATTACCCTGATGGATTTTGATTTTGCTAAACGTTGTGGGTTTCCCTTGATACCCCTACAGAAGTCTATTCCCCTACTGGGGATCGATTCTACCCCTTTGGCTGAGAATAAACCTCAGTTCTCTACTCAGGTGATAATGAGGGTTGAACCTGATCATCAGGAGAGCTGCAAATTTTTGGTTCTGTATAATCTGCATGACATTATCGTGCTGGGTTTCCCTTGGTTACAGTCTCATAATCCTGTTTTGGATTGGAAATCTGTATCTGTAACCAGTTGGGGCTGCCAATGTGTTAATGCCAACACTCCTGTTTTTTCTGCCTCCCCCCAGGCTCAGGATATTCCTGACTTTTTGATTGATTTTTCTGATGTGTTTAGCGAAAGTAAATCTGCATCTTTGCCTCCCCATAGGAGCTATGACTGCGCTATTGAATTAGTGCCTGGTAGGAAATTCCCTAAAGGTCGCCTTTTTAACTTGTCTGTACCTGAACATGACCCTATGCGGTCTTTTATCAAGGAGTCATTGGAGAAGGGTCATATCAGACCATCCTCTTCACCCTTAGGTGCCGGTTTTTTCTTTGTGGCCAAAAAGGATGGTTCATTAAGGCCGTGTATTGATTATCGTCTTTTGAACAATATTACTGTGAAATATCAATATCCGTTACCCTTGATTTCTGACCTGTTTTCCAGGGTGAAAAACGCTACTTGGTTTACCAAGCTTGACCTTAGGGGGGCATATAACCTTATTCGCATTAAGCACGGGGATGAATGGAAGACGGCATTTAACACCCTGAGGGGCATTTTGAGTACCTTGTGATGCCCTTTGGGCTCACTAATGCTCCTTCTGTCTTCCAGTCCTTCATGAATTACATTTTCAGGGATTTTGTGGATAAATTTCTGATTGTTTATTTGGATGATATCTTGATTTTTTCTAATGACTGGGACTCTCATGTGAAACATGTTCGAACTGTATTCCAGATTTTGAGAGAGAATGCTCTGTATGTGAAGGGATCAAAGTGTCTTTTTGGCGTACAGAGGATCTCATTTTTGGGATTCATTTTGTCCCCATCTGTTATTGAAATGGACCCGGTCAAGGTTCAGGCCATCTGTGATTGGGTCCAACCTACTTCATTAAAGGCTCTTCAAAGATTTTTGAGTTTTGCCAATTTTTATCGTAAATTTATTGGTAATTTCTCGGTTATTGTTAAACCATTAACTGATTTGACCAAAAAGGGTTCTGATGTGGTGAATTGGCCTCCTGAGGCAGTCTCTGCATTTCAGGAACTTAAGCAGAGATTCACTTCTGCTCCTGTTCTACGGCAGCCTGATGTTTCTCTGCCATTTCAGGTGGAGGTTGATGCCTCTGAAATTGGGGCAGGTGCCGTTTTGTCCCAAAGAGCTCCAGAGACCTCTAAAAGTAACCCTTGTGCCTTTTTCTCTCGAAAGTTTTCTCCTACTGAACGTAATTATGACGTGGGTAATCGGGAGTTATTGGCCATGAAGTGGGCTTTTGAAGAGTGGAGACATTGGCTGGAGGGAGCCAAACATCAGGTGGTGGTCCTTACTGACCATAAGAATCTGGTTTATCTGGAATCTGCCAAGCGACTTAATCCTAGACAGGCCAGGTGGGCCTTGTTTTTCACACGTTTTAATTTTGTGGTTTCCTTTCTTCCTGGCACTAAGTATTTTAAGACGGATGCCCTCTCGAGGAGTTTCCTTGCGGACTCTCCTGAGGTATCTGATCCTTCTGTTATTTTGAAAGAAGGTGTAGTTCTTTCCGCCATCTCGCCCAATTTGAGACTGGCTCTGGAGGGGTGTCAGGAGGATAGGCCCGAGCGCTGCCCTGTTGGGAAATTGTTTGTCCCGGACCAGTGGAAAAAGAGTGTGATGTCTGAGATTCATTGTTCCGCGTTGGCCGGTCATCCCGGAATTTTTGGTACCAGAGACTTGGTTAGTCGGTCTTTTGGTGGCCTACCTTGTCTCGTGATATCAGGGAATTTGTGCAGTCCTGCGGGACTTGCTCTAGCTCCAAGCCTTGCTCTCGCTCTAGTGGTTTGTTGATGCCATTGCCTGTGCCCAAGAGACCATGGACCCATATCTCTATGGATTTCATTTCCGACCTCCCTGTTTCTCAGAGAATGACCGTCATCTGGGTGATTTGTGATAGGTTTTCCAAGATGATACATCTTGTGCCATTACCTAAGTTGCCTTCCTCCTCTGAATTGGTGCCTTTGTTCCTTCAGCACGTGGTTCGGTTACACGGCATTCCTGAGAACATTGTGTCTGACAGAGGAGTCCAATTTGTTTCCAGATTTTGGAGGACCTTTTGTTCTAAGCTTGGTGTTCAGTTGTCTTTCTCCTCGGCGTTTCATCCTCAGACCAATGGTCAAACTGAGAGAACAAACCAGACATTGGAGACTTATTAAGATGCTTTGTGTCTGCTGATCAGGATGACTGGGTCTCTTTTTTGCCTTTGGCTGAGTTTGCTCTTAATAATAGGGCTAGCTCTGCCACTTTGATGTCTCCATTTTTCTGTAATTCTGGGTTTCACCCTCGATTTTCTTCAGGACAGACGGAGGCTTCTGTCTGTCCAGGTGTTGACTCTGTTGTGGAGCGTATGCAACAGATTTGGGACCAGGTAGTGGAGAGGTTGTCCCTCTCTCAGGAGAGGGCCCAGCGGTTTGCTAACCGGCATAGGACTGATGTCCTCGGTTTAAAGTGGGGGATTTGGTCTGATTGTCCTCAAAAAATATTCCTATGAGAGTGGCATCTCCTAAATTTAAGCCTAGGTTCATTGGACCTTATAAGATCATGGAGATTCTTAATCCTGTTTCTTTTCGTTTGCTTCTTCCAGGGACATTTAAGATCCATAACGTGTTCCACAAGTCCTTGTTGAAGAGGTTTGTTGAGCCAGTGGTTCCTACTTCTTTGTCTCCTGACCCTGTTCTGGTTGAGGGCAATATGGAGTTTGTGGTTGAGAAAATATTGAATTCTCGTTTTTCTAGACGGAAACTCCAGTATTTGGTTAAGTGGAGAGGTTATGGTCAGGAAGACAATTCTTGGGTGTTTGCTTCGGACATCCATGCTAGGAGACTCATCCGTGCGTATCATAGAACTCATCCTGACCGACCTGGTTGCTCAAGTGAGGGTTCGGTGACCCCTCCTCAAGGTGGGGGTACTGTTGTGAATGGACTTGAAATGAGTTCTGAGCAGAGGCTCCCTCTGGTGGTTACAAGGGGTACTGGACTGTCCAGTGAAGATTGTGAGGATTGGGAATCAGGTGTTACTGACTGGTCTTATTTAAGGGAGTCGCCTTCCCATCAGGGTTGCCGGTGATCAATTGTTCTGGTCTCAATCCTTGATTCCTGTTTCCTTTGTAGCCTGCTGTGTCATGTCTGCATCTCCTGCTAACAGATAAGACATTTTCTTCTTTTTGTTTTTGTGCTTGATTTTTGCATTTTGTCCTGCACTTCTGTGGGGGCCTTCAGGGTCCCCTCCGGGGGCTTTTGCCCTCTCAGTTTAGTTCAGCCACTGATGTTTTGTACATTTGCTTTTTCCAGTTTTTTCAGTGGCTGCTGTTTTGATTTTGTTACACCAGAGAACTAATTTAGGTGGTAGAGGTCGTGTGATCTCAGGTGTTTTTGAAATTAGTAGAGTTGGTGCTTTTCAGGGTTTTTTGGGATTGCAGTAAGTGCCCTTCCTATCCTTTTCTATTTAGATAGTTTGGGCCCCAACGTTTGCTCATACTATTTTCTGTCTGTGTCAGTATTTCTTCTTGTCTAACAGCCATTACATGTTTGGGGGCTTTCTATGTTCTTTGGGGATCTGCTCCGGGGCAGATAGCTTTCCTCTTTCTATCTTTAGGTATAGTTAGTTTCTCAGGCTGTGACGAGGCGTCTAGGACCAACGTAGGAACGCTCCACGGCTGCCTCTAGTTGTGGTGGTTAGTCAGGGTACTGCAATCTCATAGATTCCAACTGCTCTGGTGTATTGCCTTTTTTACCTGCACTCCTCAGCTACCAAATCATAACACTTAGATCTAGCACACACAGTGCATTGACGTACCCACTTAATGACTTCCTTCTGCCATCCTGGCCACCAAAAACTGCGACCCACAAGTCTCTTGGTCTCAGAGATTCCAGGATGACCTGCCAAGCGAGAGTCATGACATTCACCAAACAAATCTCTCCTCAGGGTACCGGGCACAAAAAACCTCCCATGAGGCGTGTTAGATGGGGCATTCTCCTGTGCTTTAAGAATCTCATCTTCCAACACGGAGTCCAAAACAGCAATAACAACCCCCTCTTGCAAGATGTTTTCCTCCTCCTCCTCAGTACCCACCATAGGAGAAAAGCTGCGAGACAAAGCATCAGCTTTAACATTTTTAGTACCTGGGATGTAAGTAACGGTAAAATTAAACCGTGAGAAAAACAGTGCCCACCTAGCCTGACGGGCATTCAAGCGTTTGGCAGCATCAAGGTAGATCAGATTTTTATGATCGGTGAAGACTTGAATGGGAAATTCCGCTCCCTCCAAAAAATGACGCCAGTGTTCAAATGCGAGTTTAATTGCCAACAATTCCCGATTACCGATATCATAATTTAGTTCAGACTCAGAAAATTTCTTTGAAAATAAAGCACAGGGATGTACTCCATCCGTCTTTGCCTGAGACAACACAGCGCCAACCCCCACAGAAGAAGCATCAACCTCAACCAAAAATGGTTTAGTCACATCAGGCTGCGTAAGGATGGGAGCAGAGCTGAACCTCTCCTTTAGCAACACAAAAGCCTCAATGGCCTCAGTAGTCCACTGAACCGCATCAGCACCTTTCCTGGTGAGATCGGTCAGAGGTTTGGCAATCACAGAAAAATCTTTTATGAATTTTCTATAATAATTGGCGAACCCCAAAACCTCTGTATTGATTTCACACCAATAGGTCTAGGCCAATCCTGCACAGCTTGCACTTTCACCGGATCCATCTCAAAACCTTCACTGGAGACAATGTAGCCCAGAAAACCAAGTCTCTGTACAGCGAACTCACATTTTTCTAGTTTGGCAAAAAGTGAATTATCACTCAGTAACTGTAATACTTCACGCACACTCCTCCAATGAGACTCCAGATCCGGTGAATAAATCAAAATGTCATCCAAAACACAACCACACTTCTGCCGATCAAAGGTCTAAGGATGTCATTAATAAGATTCTGAAAAAATGCCGGAGCACTGGAAAGTCCAAAAGGCATAACCAGATCTCAAAATGACCCAGTGGAGTGTTAAACGCAGTCTTCCATTCATCTCCCTCCTTCATGCGCAACAAATTGTATGCCCCTCGAAGATCAATTTTAGAGAACCACTTGGCCCCCACTAACTGGTTAAACAAATCAGGAATCAATGGCAGTGGGTAAGGATTGCGTACAGTAATCTTATTAATCTCACGAAAGTCTAGACAAGGCCGTAAACCGCCGTCCTTTTTTTAACAAAAAAAAAATCCAACCGCCACAGGAGATTTGGAAGGCCTAATGTGACCGGCGGCCAAGCTTGTCTGTATGTATTCCTCAAAGTCTTTCTCTCAGGAATACTCAAATTAAATAAACGACTTTTAGGAAGAGTCGCTCCAGGGACAAATTCAATTGCACAATCATAATCTCTATGAGGAGGCAATACCTGCGATTCCTTATCAGAAAAAACTTTCCAAAAATCCTGAATAGGTACAGGTAACTCCCCCTTAACTACAGCAGCAATACGCCCGTTACAACACTTGTCATAACAATTGGGACTCCAGGACTTAATTTCATTGGTAGACCAATCTAGTACTGGATTGTGCAATTTTAACCAGGGTAACCCCAAAATCACCGGTGAGGGCAAATTATTCAAAACTACCAAATCCAAATTCTCTTGATGAACACCATTAATAGTAAGAGGAAATTCACAGATATGGTGAGTAACATTTTTCAAGTGAGAACCATCACAGACACCACATTAATAGGGGAAGACAGAAGTTTGGGTTTTAATTTTAGTTTTTCCAAAAATTTCCCATCAATCACATTGAGAGTTGAACCACAATCCACAAATACCCGAAACTCCATTAATTCCTCCTCACCAGCAGTGGTAGCAGAAAGAAAGACACCTTTATTGTTTAAACAAGCTATACGGGCGAAACTGACCTCATTTTTTTTTCTCTTTATTCATTCGAAGCACACAGTTCTTAATGAAATGCTCAGATTTACCACAGTAGAAACACAAACCTTGAGCAAATCTGCGTTCTTTTTCCCGAGAGTGAGGTGTCATTGCTCCAATTTCCATCGGCTCTGCAATGTCAGTACATTCCTTCTCCAAACTTGGAGCTGACAAGGCAGATTTACTCTCATTAACCCTTGCACGCAGTCTCCTATCCACCCGTATGGCTAATTGCATAGCCTCTTGCAAGTTACCAGGTATAGGATAAGCAATCAGCAAATCTTTAACCCTTTCACTTAACCCTGCAAGAAATAAACTTTTCAAAGCTGAATCATTCCAGCCCACCTGTGTGGACCACCTTCAGAAGTGAGTACAATATTTTTCCACATTACCTGATCCCTGTCTCAAACGTCTCAATTCTGTCTCAGCTGATGAAACACGATCCGGATCGTCATATAACAACCCCAAAGCAGAAAAAAAACTATCCACAGATCTAAAGCATGGATCACTAGGCTGCAGAGAAAAGGCCCAGTCCTGAGGTTCTTTGCGCAAAAGTGACATTATGAACCCTATGCGCTGTGATTCATCACCAGAGGATCTGGGTCTCAAACGGAAATACAACAAGCAAGCATTTTTAAAAGAAATAAAATCTTGTTGTTCACCAAAAAATAAATCAGGCAAACGTACCTTTGGCTCCACGAAATGTGCTCCAGAACAACTACTCACGTGTTGCTGGATTTCAGCCACCTCCAGAGAGAGACCCTGCAGGCGTTCAGCCAAATCCCGAACCGACACCATGATGGAAAACAGAAAATCTTTCCTTAGAGATTTTTTTTTTTTTTTTTTTTTTCTTTGGGCTGGACTTACTGTTATGATCTGCTACAAGCACTAAGGAAAGGTGGGAATTCTGTCCCTACAATAGGACTGAGCTGGATCCCTACGATGTAACGGGGAACCTGATCCTGCGACCAGACCCGCTAAAGTACTCAGCTAGTCTGAACGAAGACCTATAGTTGCGAGGGAGGAATCCCTACAAGATCTAGGGACTGGGTGAAAAGGTGGACACCTCCTAACAGAAATTGTAGCAGGGAAAATAAAACAGAAAACAAATACAAAGAGATCCTAAGATCAAGCAAAACTGACAGAGTAAGACACCTAAGCACCCGGCTAGCTTAAGAGTAGATAATACAATGAAGTCCAGCAAAGCCAGAAGGGCGGAGCCAGACTAAATAGGGAAAAAAGGTCATGTGACAAGCAAACTGAAACAAAATCTGACAAGAGGGTTATAACAGTTAGTTTAGGAATCTGCAACCCATTAGTTACCAACATCTCAGGTGTTCGGCTGCGCGGCTGTTGTTCCTGTCCTCCTCAGCTACCTAACATAACAGTATCACCGGACAAACTGAAAATTATATGGTACTCACAGAAGGGAAAAATTGTGTGGAAAGAAAAAAGTTGTCAGAGTTGTCAGAGATTTTTTTTTCTGTTTGTTGCATTTTTTCCCTCTTTTTCTCTGGGTGCTGAGGAGGATTTTTTTTTCTCTCTCAATGGAGTTTGCACAGTTGTCTGGCGGTGTGGATCAGCTTGCCACTGAGGTTCGGAATATTGCTACCTATCTTGCTAGGTTGCCGGTTGTGGAACCAAGGATTCCCATGCCAAATTTGTCATCTCTCTCCTGTGCGGCGATGCTCAGGATTGGGCTTTTTCCCTGACACCTGGGGATCCTGTTTTGAATGATATTGATGCATTTTTTCTGGCTCTGGGGTTATTGTATGATGAAACTAATGTCACTGATCAAGCTGAAAAAACCTTGTTGGCATTAAATCAGGGTCTTGAAGACGCTGAGTTGTACTGTCAGAAATTCCGAAAGTGGGCAGTCCTGACCAAATGGAATGATGATGCTTTGGCAGCCCTTTTTCGGAAGGGGCTGTCAGAGAATGTAAAGGATGTTATGGTGGGATTCCCTGCTCCCTCTGGTCTCAATGATTCTGTGTCATTGGCTATTCAAATTGACAGACGTTTGAGTGAGCGCAGAGGTATGCGTGAGATAGTGTTGCCTTGTGAGCCAGCTTCTGAGCCCATGCAGTGTGATAGAGTGACTTCTGGGGCACAGCATCATGAGTTTCGAAAGCGCAATGGGTTATGTTTCTACTGTGGTGACGCCTCTCATGCTATTTCAGTCTGCCCTAAGCGGGGAAGACGTTTTGCACGCTCAGTTGTCTTGGGTAGTGTTGAGACTAAATTTCTGTTGACTGTTACCCTGATTTGCTCCCTGTCCACATTTTCTGCTCAGGTTTTTGTTGATTCATGAGCAGCTATTAACCTGATGGATTTTGACTTTGCCAAACATTGTGGGTTTCCCATGATACCCCTGCGGAAGTCTATTCCCCTACTGGGCATTGATTCTACCCCTTTGGCGGAGAATAAACCCCAGTTTTCTACTCAGGTGATAATGAGGGTTGAACCAGATCATCAGGAGAGTTGCAAATTTCTGGTGCTGCATGACATTATTGTACTAGGTTTCCCTTGGTTACAGTCTCATAATCCTGTTTTGGATTGGAAATCTGTGTCTGTGACCAGTTGGGGCTGCCAATGTGTTAATGCCGACACTCCTGTTTTTTCTGCCTCTCCCCAGTCTCAGGATGTTCCTGACTTTTTGACTGATTTTTCAGATGTATTTAGTGAAAGTAAATCTGCATCCTTGCCCCTCACAGGAGCTATGATTGCGCTATTGAATTAGTGCCTGGTGGTAAATTTCCTAAAGGTCGCCTTTTTAACTTGTCTGTACCTGAACACGATGCTATGCGATCTTATATCAAGGAGTCATTGGAGAAGGGTCATATCAGACCATCCTCTTCACCCTTTGGTGCCGGTTTTTTCTTTTTGGCCAAAAAGGATAGAATCATAGAATCATAGAATCATAGAATGGTAGAGTTGGAAGGGACCTCCTGGGCCATCTGGTCCAACCCCCTGCTCAAAGCAGGATTCTCTAAATCATCCCAGACAGATGTCTGTCCAGCCTCTGTTTGAAGACTTCCATTGATAATCTGTGTCTCTCCCATTCGTTTCATCATTGCTTCTGTTTTCCTTGTGCAAATGGTAGAATAAAGATTATCCTTATACAAGGGACGCAAAGAATGTAGACAGCTATTAAGTCTCCTCTAGTCTTTGTTTTGTAAGCTAACATTCCCAAATTCCTGCGGACCGTCCTCATAGGACATGGTTTGCAGACGGTACCATTCTGTGGCCTTCTCGAACTTGCTCAGTTTGTTGATGTCTTTTTTAAAATGTGGTGCCCAAAACTGGACACAGTATTCCAGATGAGGTCTGACCAAAGAGGAGTAGAGGGCAATAATGACCTCACGTGATCTAGACTGTATGCTTCTGTTGATACATCCTAGAATTGTATTTGCCTTTTTTGCTGCTGCATCACACTGTTGACTCATGTTCAGTCTGTGATCAATTAGTATACCCAAGTCTTTTTCACATGTGCTGTTACTTAGCCCTATTCCTCCCATTTTGTATATGCTTTTTTCATTTTTATTGCCCAGATGTAGTACTTTGCATTTTTCCCTGTTAAAAACCATTCTGTTAGTTGCTGCCCACTGCTCTAGTTTATTTATATCTTTTTGAATCCTCTCTCTCTCTTCTCTAGTATTAGCTACCCCTCCTAGCTTTGTGTCATCAGCAAATTTGATCAGTTTACCCTCAATTCCTTCATCTAAATCATTGATAAAGATGTTGAACAATACAGGGCCCAAAACAGAGCCTTGTGGTACCCACTTGAGACATTCTTCCAACTGGATGTGCAGCCATTTACGACCACTCTTTGAGTCCGATCACTAAGCCAGTTATGAATCCACCTAACAGTTGCCTTGTCCATTCCATACTTAGTCATTTTTTCAATAAGGATTGTGTGAGATACTTTGTCAAATGCTTTGCTGAAGTCAAGATGTACTATATCTACAGCATTTACCTGATCCACCCAGTCAGTGATTCTGTCATAGAAGGAAATTAAGTTAGTCTGACATGACTTATTAGTTACAAACCCATGCTGACTCTGTTTAATCACTTCATTCTTATTCAGGTACTTACATACGTGTTCTTTAATAATTTGTTCAAAGATCTTTCCTGGTATAGAAGTCAGACTCACCGGCCTGTAGTTCCCTGGGTCCACCTTCTTCCCCTTTTTGAAGATAGGAACAACATTTGCTCTTCTCCAGTCTTCTGGGACTTCTCCTTTCTCCAAGAATTTTCAAAGATTATGGACAGTGGTTCAAGAATTTCTTCTGCTATCTCCTTCAGTATTCTGGGGTGTAATTCATCAGGATGGTTCATTGAGGCCGTGTATTGATTATTGTCTCTTGAATAAGATCACTGTGAAGTATCAATATCCGTTACCCTTGATTTCTGACCTGTTTTCCAGGGTGAAAAGTGCTAGTTGGTTTACCAAGCTTGACCTCAGGGGGGCATATAACCTTATTCGCATTAAGCACGGGGATGAATGGAAGACGGCGTTTAATACCCCAGAGGGGCATTTTGAGTACCTAGTGATGCCTTTTGGGCTCACTAATGCTCCTTCCATCTTCCAATCCTTCATGAATGATATTTTCAGGGATTTTGTGGATAAATTTCTGATAGTTTATTTGGATGATATCTTGATCTTTTCCAATGACTGGGACTCTCATGTGAAACATGTTCGGACTGTGTTCCAGATTTTGAGAGAGAATGCACTGTATGTGAAAGGATCAAAGTGTTTTTTTGGAGTACAGAAGGTCTCATTTCTGGGATTCATTTTGTCTCTGTCTGTTATTGAAATGGACCAGGTCAAGGTTCAGGCCATCTGTGATTGGGTCCAACCTACTTCATTAAAGGCTCTTCAGAGATTTTTGGGTTTTGCCAATTTTTATTGTAAATTTATTGGTAATTTCTCCGGTATTGTTAAACCATTGACTGATTTGAACAAAAAGGGTTCTGATGTGGTGAATTGGCCTCCTGAGGCAGTCTCTGCGTTTCAGGAACTTAAGCAGAGATTCACTTCTGCTCCTGTTCTACGGCAGCCTGATGTTTCTCTACCGTTTCAGGTGGAGGTTGATGCCTCTGAAATTGGGGCAGGTGCCGTTTTGTTCCAAAGAGTGGAAGAAGA
>JARQOD010002693.1:0-74378 GCA_033576555.1 Oophaga sylvatica | reverse complement strand
GACCTCTCCCCCCAAAAATTAGTTTTGGTTAAAAAAATCAAAACAGCCCCCACTGAAAAAATAAAAAAGCAAATGTACAAAATCAGTGGCTGAACAAAATGGGGGCAAAAACCCCCCGGGGGGGGCCCCTGAAGGCCCCCCGAGTGCAGGACAAAAGAAAAATAAAAAAAAAAGAAAAAAAAAGAAAATGCCTTTCTGTTAGCGGAATGCGACACGACACAGAGGCTAAAGGAAACAGGAATCAAGGATTGAGCCCAAAAACAATTGTCACGGCAACCTGGGGGGAAAGGTGACTCCCTTATAAAAGACCAGTCAGTAACCTGATTCCCAATCCTACAATCTTCAGGGGACGTCCGTTTTTTTGTAACCCCGGGGAGCCTTGCTCAGAATCTTTCAACCCCTTCAAACAGCGTGTTGTGAATGGACTTGAAAGGTTTGAGCAGCGTCTGTTGTGAATGGACTTGAATGAGTTGGGCAGGGCCCTTGGTGGTTAAAAATGGTCGGACTCCCCGTGAAGATTGTGTGGATTGGGAATAGGTGTTACTGACGGTTTTTAAGGGGCCCCTTTCCCCATCGGGTTGCGGTGATAATTTTTGTTTGGTCTAAACCCCTTTTTTCCTTTTCCCCTTTTAGCTGCTGTGTCGTGTTGCACTCCTGCTAAAAGATAAGGCATTTTTCTTTTTTTTTTTTTGTGCTTTTTTTTTGTTTTTTGTCCTGCCTTTGTGGGGGGTTTTCGGGGCCCCCTCCGGGGGTTTTGCCCCCCTCAGTTTTGTTCAGCCATGATGTTTGTACATTTGTTTTTTCCCTTTTTTTTTGGCTGCTGTTTTGATTTTGTTAACCGGGGAAAATTTTTTGGTGGTAGAGGTCGTTGATGGGGGGGTTTTTTTAAAAAATTGTAAAGTTGGTGCTTTTGGGTTTTTTTGGGGTTTTCAGAATGCCCTTCCTATCCTTTTTATTTAGATAGTTTGGGCCCAGTTTGCTCTACTTTTTTGTCTGTGTCGTATTTCTTCTTGTCTAACGCCATTACATGTTTGGGGGGGGTTTTAGTTTTTTGGGGATTGTTTGGGCGATAGCTTTCCTCTTTCTTTTTTTGGGATAGTTAGTTTCTCAGGCTGTGACGAGGCGTCTAGGACCAAAGAAGGAACGCCCACGGCTGCCTTGTTGTGGTGGTTAGTCGGGTACTGCAATTCATAGTTCCAACTGCTTGGTGTATTCCTTTTTTTTCCCGCCCCCTCAGCTCCAAAAACATAAAAGACGCTATGTGGCTTATTCAAGGAGTATTGGAGAAGGTTCTTCAGACCATCCTCTTCACCTTGGGTGTGTTTTTTTCTTTTTTTGGGCCCAAAAAGGGGGTTCTTTTAAGCCGTGTTTTGTTTTTTGTCTCTTGAATAAGATCATGTGAAGTATCAATACCCCTTACCTTGTTTCTGACCTGTTTTCCGGGTGAAAAGTGCTGTTGGTTTCCAAGGGGGACCTCACGGGGGGTTAACCTTTTCGCTTAAGCACGGGGTGAAGGAAAGGGGTTTTTAAACCCCAAAGGGGGGATTTTGAGTCCCCAGTGATGCCCCTTTGGGGGCACTAATGCTCCTTCCATTTCCAACCCTTTGAAGATATTTTCAGGGATTTTGTGGAAAAATTTTTGTTTTTTTTTTTCGATGTATCTTTTTTTTTCCAATGATGGGATCTTGTAAACAGTTCGGACTGTGTTCCGATTTTGAGAGATGAAAAAAAATTGGTTTGGACCGTGTTGCGTAGAAAAAACATATAGAGTGTCTCAGTGGAGAAGCAAAATGGGGTCTTGTGGGTATGTTCCTTTTAATGGCTATCAAAAATAGTGAAAGATATTACAGGGCAAGCTTTGGTGCTTCGTTCTTCAGGCTGGTGTAACAAAATTTTGAAAAAACCCCAAATTTATACAGTGAAAAACAGGCATGGTGTTTCATGGCTTTTAATAAACAAAACGCATTGAATAAAAAAAATTGGGGCCCAAAAAAACTTTCACACCACTTTTAGCTTCCTAATTAAGGATTTCTTTTAAGCTCGTGTTTGTTTATTCAAATGTCCATGTATAACACCTGCTTTTTTCATGATTAATTGGTTTTTCAATATTTTGTTCCCCCCCCTGATAAGAGACGTAAGCGTCTCGAAAGCTTGCCCTGTAAAATCTTTCCTATTTTTTTTCGCTTAAAAAAGGATCTACCCCAAACTTTTTTGCTTCTCCCTGAGGCACTTTAATTTTGAGAGAATGTCTAAAAAGTGAAGGGACAAGTGTCTTTTTGGGTACAGAAGGTCTTTTTCTGGGATTTTTTTGCCCCCTTGTTATTGAAGGCCCCCGGTCAAGGTTCAGGCATCTGTGATTGGGCCCCCCTACTTCATTAAAGGTTTCGAGTTTTTGGGGTTTTTTCCCATTTTTATGTAATTTTTTGGGTTTTAAATTTCCCCGGTATTGTTAACCATTGATGATTTGCCCAAAAAGGGTTCTGAGTGGTGAATTGGCCCCCTGAGGCGTTTCTGCGTTTCGAACTTTTTAAAAAGAGATTCATTTTTGCCCTGTTCTACGGCGCCTGATGTTTCTCTTTCCTTTGGTGGAGGTTGTGCCTCTGAATTGGGGGGTGCCGTTTTGTCCCCCAAAAGATCCGAGACCTTAAGAGTAACCTTGTCCTTTTTCTCTCAAATTTTCTCCAAATAAAGAATTTTGAGGGGTAATCGGGAGTTTTTGGCCTGGTGGGTTTTTTAAGAGTGGGCATTGGCGGAAGTACCAAACTCGGTGGTGGTCCCGGGGTCATAAATTGGTTTTTCTGAATCGCCAAGCGATTAACCCCAGCAGGCCCGGGGGGGCCTTGTTTTTCACCGTTTTAATTTTGTGTTTTTTTTCTTCCGGCATAAGAATTTAAGGCGGTGCCCTCTGGGGGTTTCCCCTTGGGGACTCTCCTGAGATCTGCCCCACGTTATTTTGAAAAAGGGTGTGTTTTTTCCCCCCCATCTCCCCCCAAATTTTAGACTGGCTTGGAAGGGTGTCGGGGTTTAAAACCCGAGCGTTTTCCCTTTGGGAAAAATTTTTTCCCCCCCATTGGAAGAAGGGTGATGTTTGAGATTCATTTTTTGCGTTGGCTGGTCCCCGGTTTTTTTTGGGCCAGAGACTTGGGGTCGGTCTTTTGGTGGCCATTTGTCTCGTGACGTAGGGGAAATTTTTGCGTTCTGGGGGACTTGCTCTCGCCCCCCCTTGCTCTCGCTTAGGGTTTTTTTAATCCTTTTTTTGTCTAAGAGGCATGGACCATATCCTTTGGTTTTTTTTCCCCCTCCCGTTTTCAGAAAAATGCCGTTTTGGGTAATCTGTGATGGTTTTCCAAGTGAACATCTTGTGCCATTCCCCGTTCCTTCCTCCTCCGAATTGGGGCCTTTTTCCTTCAGCACGTGGTTGGTTACAGGGGGTTCGGGGAAAAAATTGTGTCTGACGGGGAGTCCCCTTTGTTTCCCAATTTTGGGGGACATTCTGTTCTAAACTTGGTGTTCAAAATTTCTTTCTCCTCTGTTTTCATCCTCGACCAATGGACAAAGTGAGAGAAAAAACCGACCTTGGAGACTTATTTGGTGTTTTGTATCTGCGATAAGATGACTGGGTTCTTTTTTCCTTTTTTGGTTTGCTCTTTTTAATGGGTAGCTCTGCCCCTTTTTCTCCTTTTTCTGCAATTTTTTGGGGTTTTTTTTCCCCGATTTTTTTGGGACAGGCGAAGGTTTTTTCTGTCCGGGTGTTGACTCTGTTGTGGAGCGAAGCGCAGATTTGGGAAAGGTTGTGGAGAGGTTTTTCTCTTCAGAAAAAAAGGGCCCACGATTTCCAACCGGTAGGACTGATGGTCTCGTTTTAAGTGGGGGCTTGGTTTGGTTGCCCCCAAGAAATTCCCTAGAAGGTTGCTTCTCAAATTTTTTAAACCTGGTTTTATTGGACCTTTTAAGTTTGGAGATTTTTAATCCTTTTCCTTCCTTTTTTTCTTCCGGGATTTAAGATCCATAACGTGTTCCAAAAGCCCCCTTTTAAGGGGTTTGTGGCCCCGGGGGTTTCCCATGGCGTGCCTCTGCCCTGTTTTGGTTGGGGGCAATTGGGGTTGGGTTGAGAAAATTTGGATTCCTTTTTTTTAGCAGAAACCCCGTATTTGGTTAAGTGGAGAGGTTTGGTGGAGGACAAATTTTTGGTGTTTGCTTGGACATCCATGTAGGGATGATCCGTCCTTTCACCGAGCTTTGATCCCCCTGTTGCACAATTGGGGTTGGGTTCCCCCCCCTCAGGGGGGGTCTGTTATGAAGTGCTAGAGATGGTTTCTGGCAGAGGCTCCCTCTGGTGGTTACATACAGTACTGAACCTTTCAGCGAGGAATGGCAATCTGGGATCACTGACTGGTCTGATATAAGGGAGGTTCCCTCCCATGATGGTTGCCGGTGATCAATTGTTCTTGTCTCAATTGGGTTCCTGGTTCATTGGAAGTTTGCTGAGTCTTGCCTGCATCTTCTGCTTTCAGATAAGAATTTTCTGCTTTTATTTTTGTGCTTGCTTTTTGGATAGTTCCCTGCACTTCTGTGGAGGTCAGCCGGGTCCCCTCCTGGGGGCTGTGCTCCTCTCAGTTTATCTGAAGCCACTGTTATTTGTTCATTTGCTTTTTCCTGTTTTTTCAGTGGCTGCAGCTTAGTTTTGTTACACCAGAGATCTGATTTAGGTGGTACAGTCATGTGATCTCAGGTGTTTTTGCAATCAGAAGAGTTGGTCTTTTTAGGTTTTTTTGGATTGCAGCGAGAATCTTTTCCTGACTTTTCTGTCTAGAAGATTGGGCCCAGCGTTTGCTCATTCTATTTTCTGTCTTGTGTCCGTGCTTCTTCTTGTCTAACCGCCATTACATGTTTGGGGGCTTCCTATTTTCTTTGGGGATCTGCTCCGGGGCATATAGCGTTCCTCTTTCTGCCTTTAGGTGTTAGTTATCCCTCAGACTGTGACGAGGCGTCTAGGATCAACGTAGGAAAGCTCCACGGCTACCTCTAGTTGTGTGGTTAGTTCAGGTTACTGCAATTCATAGGTTCCAGCCTCTCTGGTGTATTGACGGATTTGCGTTTTCTCCTCAGCTACCAAAACACAACAGTGCTCATGGTAATTGGTCAGAGACAAATTAAACAGGTGCACCTGACTGCATAAGAACCAAAGATTTCTGGCGGCGCCCCCTTGGACACAGCCAGGAGACATGCACAGAGCAGATAGAAGACAAGAGGCACAAAGCATGAGCTGGCAGAAGACAGAAAATCACAGCAAGCTGGAGCAGTGAGGAAGTTGGTATGTGGGGAATGGGAGGCCATGCAGTGATGCCAGCAGGGTTGTTAGGGTGAGTTTCCACGGTCAGGATACGCTGCGTGTTTGGCGCTGTGCGCTGGCGCAGCGCCAAACACGCAGCGTCCAGATGTTACAGCATAGTGGAGGGGATTTCAAGAATCCCGTCTCCACTATGCGTAACAAAACGCAGGTGGCAAACCTGCGTAAACGGACATGCAGCGCGTCTTTTTAGACCGCAGGCATGTCCTCGCGTATTGCGGCGACGGTGCGTCGCCGCAAACAGAATTAACACAGGGCTATGTAGACCTGCGCTCTTTCCGGAGGTGTTCCGGGGTGTCCTGAACACCTCCGGAAAGATCGCGGTCATAAAGGGGGCGGGGCTTAGACGGAGCGGAATTTCCGCTCCGTCCAAAGCGCTGTGGTTCCGGCCGTGGAACCACAGCCTTAGGCTGCTTTCACACATCAGTCTTTTTGTGTCAGGCATAATCTGTCCTATGCCTGATAGGACGGATCCGGCGCTGATTTTAAAAAAAACTGATGCAACTGATCAGTTTCTGCCGGATCCGTCCTGACCTTTTCAACCCGGAAAGATAAAATTTCCATTTGAAAATGCAGGGAGAGAGAGAGAGAGAGAAAAACACCTTGGTTCCGATCAGTTTTCTGACGGATTTGTCAAAGACTGGTCCGGTTCCATAGATTTGCATTGTTTCCGGCCCTGAAGCGCCGATTCAGGACATCAGGGCGGCTCCGGGAAAAAAAAAAAAACGTTGCAGCCAGCGTCTTGTCCGGCCGCCGGATGTACATTTCCAACGGATCCGGCCAAAAACGGATGCAACGCAATGACATCAGGCGCGATCCGGCGCTATGAAAGTCAAGGTAAAAAAAACGCATCCGGTACCGGATGCGTTTTTTTAAAAACACGCCGGATCGCACCTGACGTCAAAAGACTGATGTGTGAAAGTTACCTTACAGTCTGTAGTCACAGTGCACAGTCCTACGACATCCCTGTTTACAGAATGAGTCCGTACACAGACCACTATATACAGTATGAGCATCCACATAGCCCCTATACAGTTATGTGAAAAAGTATTTGCCCCCTTCCTGATTTCCTATTCTTTTGCACATTTGTCGCACTTACATGTTTCCCAATTACCAGACAAATGTAAATATTAGACAAAGATAACACAAAATGCAGTTTATAATGAAGTATTTTATTAAGGGAAAAGGAAATCAAAACCTGCAGGGCCCTGTGTGAGAAAGTGATTGCCTCCCCCTCCTCAAAGCACAAATTAACTGTGATTTATCACATCTTTGGGAAGCGAGTTCACATTCCCTCCACCATACTCAGGCCTGATTACTGCCACGCCTGTTCTAAATAAAGAAATCACTTAAAATAGGACCTGCCTGACAAAGTGAAGTAGACCAAAAGATCCTCAAAAGCTAGAGATCATACCGCAATCCAAAGAAATTCTGGAACAAATGAGATTACAAAGTAATTGAGATCAGTCTGGAAAAGGTTATAAATCCATTACTAAAGCTTTGGGACTCAATCAGACCACAGCGAGAGCCATTATCAACAAATGGCGAGAAACATGGGAACAGTGGTGAACCTACACAGGAGTGGCTGACTGACCAAATTACCCCAAGAGGTCAGCAAGGACTCATCAAGACCCACAACATCCAATGAACTGCGGCCTCACTTGCCTCAGTTAGGTCAATGTCATGACTCCACGATAAGAAAGAGACTGGGAAACAATGGCCTGCATGTCAGGTGCCAAGACGAAAGCCACTGCTCAGCATAAGAACAAAATGGATCATCTGAGTTTTGCAGAAAACATCTTGATGATTCCCAAGACTTGGGGAATACTCTGTGGATGACGAGACAAAAGTTGATCCTTTTGGAAAGGTGTATGTCTCATTAAATCTGGCATAGAAGTAACACAGCATTTCCGAAAAGGAACATCATACCAATCAGTAAAATATGGTGGTGGCAGTGTGAGGGTCTGCGGCTGTTTTGCTGTTTCATGACCTTGCTGTGTAATAGAACCATGAATTCTTCTGTCTACCAAAGATCCAGAAGGAGAATGTCCGGCCATCTGTGCGTGACCTCAGGCTGAAGTGAACTTGGGTTATGCAGCAGGACAATGATCCAAAACACACCAGCAAGTCCACCTCTGAATGGCTTAGAAAAAAAAAATTAAGATTCAGAGTGGCCTAGTCAAAGTCCTGATCTTAATCCTATTGAGATCCTGCGGCATGACCTTACAATGGCGATTCATGCTCGGAAACCTCCATGTGGCTGAATGACAACAATTCTGCAGAGATGAGCGGCCAAAATCCCTCCAGAGCGTTGGAAAAGACTTATTACCAGTTATCACAAATGCTTGACTGCTAAGGGCGACCCAACCAGTTATTAGGTTTAGGGGACAATCACTTTCTCACACAGGGCCCGTAGGTTTGGATTTCTTTTGCCCATAATAATAAATACTTCATTTAAAACTGCATTTTGTGGTTACTTGTGTTATCTTTGTCTAATATTTACATTTGTTTGGTGATCAGAAACATTTAAGTGTGACAAATGTGTAAAAGAATATGAAATCAGGAAGGGGGCAAACACTTTTTTCATACAACTGTATACAGTATGATTCCCCACATAGCCCCCTATATATTAGTATGAGCCCGCATATAGCCTCCTATATATAGTATGTGCCCTCACATAACCTCCTATATACAGTATGTACCCGCACATAGCCTCCTATATATAGTATGTGCCCTCACATAGCCTTCTATATACAGTATGAGCCCTCACATAGTCTCCTATATACAGTATGTGCCCGCACATAGCCTCCTATATACAGTATGTGCCCGCACATAGCGCCTATATACAGTATGTTACAGTATGAGACCGCACATAGCCTCCTATATATAGTATGAGCCTGCACATAGTCTCTATATACAGTATGTGCCTGCACATAGCCTCCTATATACAGTATGTGCCCGCACATAGCCTCCTATATATAGTTGTGCCCTCACATAGCCTTCTATATTCAGTATGTGCCCCACATAGCCTCCTATATATAGTATGTGCCCGCACATAGCCTCCTATATATAGTATGTGCCCTCAACATAGCCTTCTATATACAGTATGTGCCGCACATAGCCTCCTATATATAATATGTGCCCTCACATAGCCTTCTATATATAGTATGTGCCCTCACATAGCCTCCTATATATAGTATGTGCCCTCACATAGCCTCCTATATATAGTATGTGCCCTCACATAGCCTTCTATATACAGTATGAGCCCGCACATAGCCTCTTATATATAGTATAAGCCCGCACATAGCCTCATATATACAGTATGAGCCCTCACATAGCCTCCTATATATAGTATGAGCCCGCACATAGTCTCCTATATACAGTATGTGCCCGCACATAGCCTCCTATATATAGTATGTGCCCGCACATAGCGCCTATATACAGTATGAGACCGCACATATCCTCCTATATACAGTATGAGCCCTCACATAGCCTCATATACAGTATGAGCCCTCACATAGCCTCCTATATATCGTATGAGCACTCACATAGCCTCTTATATATAGTATGAGTCCGCACATAGCCTCCTATATATCGTATGAGCCGAACATTAGCCTCCTATATACAGTATGAGCCCACACATAGCCTCCTATATATCGTATGAGCCCGCACATAGCCTCCTATATACAGTATGAGCCCACACATAGCCTCCTATATTTAGCTTTAAGCCCCAATATATATAGTATGAGCCCCCACATAGCCTTCTGTGTACAGCTTGAGCCCTCTTATATAGTGTGAGCCCCACATAGCTCCTTATATACAGCATGATCCCCCCATAAAGCCTCCTATATACAGTATGAGCACCCACATAGCCTTCTATATTGTTTGCCCATCTGAGCACAGGGCAGTATGTTTTGTATTGTGTGCTAGTTTGTTTGTTATAGCACCATCAGTGGTGGCTGAATTTATAACCTGTGCCTTTAACAAGCAGACAGAGTGTTGCATTGTGGGATTGAAGCAAGGTATGCTGGGAAGAAGAATCTCCATTTTCTTCCATGTACTTCAGGGAATACACGTGTTCATGTGCTCTCTGTAACCTCTCCAACTTGAGTTTGCTATCCTGGTAAAGCATATCTGGTAAGATCAATATCTTCTCTAGCAATGCAGTGTTTAGGAGGCTATTAACTGTATAGCAGCCAGTACATAGGAGATGTTATTAGAATCCTGTGTAAAGTTTGCATCATACTGTATACTTTCCTGGTAATTGTAAAGTGTCAGCTGTGTGCCCAATACTTATCTATGTCATTTGTATTTTTATAGTTTTACCGCGCATGTTCTATACTGTTCACCAATAAACAAGTTAGACTACAGAGGACAGTCTGCTTATTTGGAAGATAGAATCGTGGTTTAGGCTGTATGCTAGATTGCACACCATGTCAACGTGTATGAAGGCAGAACATATATACAGCTTGAACCCTCTATATACAGTGTGAGCCCCACATATTCCTCCTTATATACAGCATGAGCCCCATAAAGCCTCCTATATACAGTCTGAGCCCCACATAGCCTTCTGTGATGATACTGGAAGCTACATGTTTTGTGCTGTTCTAGAACTACAGTCCTCATCCTTTGCTGCTGACAGCCCACAGAGCAAAGTTCCCCCCTCCCTCTCTCACGCTTCTCATCAACCCCCACCTCAGGAATGTCTTTGTCCCAAAACTCTGCAGACAGATCCCATAGCAGCCATTTTGGAGAATTCATTCTTTTTGGTGATAACACGGTGGGAATTTGCGTCAGAAACACGAAGTTACTGTTTTGAAACATGCGCCGACAGGCATCGTTCCCGTGGTACTGGTGAACCCGTAACTCCAACAGAACCCGAGAAATGGAATTCTCGAATGCCCCATGAACTATTTCACCCAAGTTTGGGCTCATTTGAAACCGTCATTTTAAAGTAAGATCATTGATAGGTCTGCCAGTCTTCTGCGAGGTTCTCAGGATGAAGTATGCTCCTGATAATCTTCCAGAACTAAAACTAGAACTTCTATCCCTGGGAGGTGGCCAGAAAAACCGTCCCCTTTTGTGAGGTCAGCAGCCCACAGGTATAAGTCTTGCAGTTAAGCCCCCCTTGGTCATTCCTTGCTGTGACGACTTGACTAAAGGGTATGCCACACTGAACAATATCGCTAGCGGGATCGCTAAAAAAGTCACTATTTAGCGATCCCGTTAGCGATGTTGTTCAGTGCGGCAGCTGCCAGCGACGAGCTTCCTGCTGTGATCTCGCTCGTCGCTGGAATCGTTCCGGACCCTATTTTCTCGTCGTCGCTCCCGCTGGGTAAGTATATATCGCTAGTGTGGCACCTTTTCTTAGCGATTTAGCGGTACTTTTGTACCGCTAAAGTCGTTAAGAAGATCGCTAACGGCGATAGCGTCGTTAACTATATCGCTAAATGTGGCCGCACTTAGCGATATAGAAACAATCCCGCTAGCGATCGCATTAGTATGCGTCGTTATCGTGATCGCTAGCGGGATTGTTTAGTGTGGCAGTACCTTAAGAGATCTGCAAATGAACTATGACGTGTGGCTCCTCCCCCGGCCTGTCTTGCCTATACCTATGTAACTACATGTAAGTCTTTCACTTATAATCCCGTTTATTTTTAACTGTATTGTACATAACTGTATTGCCTCAGCTTGTTACATCTTTTTAAACTATAAACACTGTCAAACCTTTTTGGAGTAAAGATATAAAATTTACTAGTTTGTTTCTCCTGCTCTATAAACGAATTTGCACGTGCCTTAAGTACTACGCTACTGTTTTGGGGTTGCTACGGACCCTCTTGATAAATTGTTCATTAAGGAAATCGTAGCTGGTGGCAGCTAAAAGAAGGGGTGTAAAGTGTTGACCTATGGGGTGGCGTTGGCAGTGACGGAGCGGGTTTTATAAGTGTATTGCCTGGCTGCGGCCCGGAGTAATTATAATTCCCTCACTGCAGCGTGCCCAATAGCCAGCACACATCCAAATGACCCGTCTGGCGACTAATTATCCTAGGTGCAGTTCCCTGACTGACCTGAGGGTAAGGGGGGGGCCAGAGAGCTGCAAGTTCCTAAGTGGAAGTGGGATAGTTATAAATCCCTGCAGTTAACTGGGTCGGACGGCAGCAGCCGTCGTGTGTGTGCGCGTTTTCGTCACATTTGCGGCACGGAGGGATCACAAGTCGTGATACCCCGGGCTACCGTGTGGCGGACCGTGTGCACGTTTCATCACATGTGGTGGCAGAGCGGTGGGATTATAGAGCATTAGTGATCTGGTTTGAGCAATCATTCCATTCACTAAAAAACTTGCACGGTTCTGCAGGGACCCTCCAACTAAAGTTTTGGAGAACAGACTCAGTGTTTATTAGTCCTGAGACAATTGTGTGTACTTGCGGTTACCCCTCCCTTTCTCTTTGTTTTCTATCCTATCTTTTATTTGGCAAACATGGCTACAAGAGGAGCAAGTTGGTACGAAAAGCAGAGCAGGGACACTCTTGTTGGAATCTGCGTGTACCACGGCCTTGACCACAAGGACCAAACCAAAGCCCGACTGGTTCAGGCCCTGAAGGAACTGGACGAGCCTCAGAGTGTGGCGGGCGCAGGAGCCGGCCCAAGCCAAGGTGGTGCCGCAGGAGCAGAGGCCCAAACCCTGCATGATTACACCCAGGGCGGGTTGGACCCTTATCTGCAGGCAGCCCTGGAGGGACTACCCGCTGACGACCGTGAAGAACGCCTGAAGCTGATCCAGCAATACCAGCAGGAGGCCCAAGCCCAGCGAGAGGCTGAGAGAGCCGAGCGCCAAGCCCAGCGGGAGGCTGAGAGAGCCGAGCGGGAAGCTCAGAGAGCCGAGCGGGAAGCTCAGAGAGCCCATGAACTGGAGCTGCTCAGACAAGGGGCAATGCTCCCCACCGCCCGGAGCGGTACACCCAGCAGCTCTCAGAGTCCGAAGCCCCGGCCGGAGCACTTTCCTGTGATGGAAAAGGACGGAGACTTGGACACTTTTCTGCGGGCCTTTGAGAAAGTCTGCAGACAGTACCAGCTGCCTGACAACCAATGGGCCAGGTACTTGACCCCCGGGCTAAAGGGCAAAGCTCTGGAGGCGTTTGCTTCCCTCACGTCAGATCAAGATGATGACTATGAGGCCATCAAGCAGGCCCTGATCGCCAAGTACCAGCTAACCCCTGAGGTATACCGAAAGAAGTTCCGGAACCTCCAACGTGGCCCACACGACAGTTATAGCGATGTGGTGCAAGGACTCAGGAACCACTTTGACCAGTGGATCCATGGACTGTCAGTTGACACCTTTGAGGAGCTGAGAGACCTGATGATCAAAGACCAGTTCCTGCATCTGTGCCCAGCTGAGGTCCGACAGTTCATCCTGGACCGAGAACCGGAGGATGCGGTCAAAACAGCACGGATCGCCGACAGCTATGATGCCAACCGGAAACCCGAGGTGCGGAAGCCCGTCACCGCCCGCTGGTAAGCCTGCAACCAACCCCAGTGCCCCTGCAAGCCGTCCCTCTGGAGGCACTATCCCCTTTGCCAGCGCCAGGCCTACATCAGACCCCCGCCAGTGTTTCTCCTGTAAAAGGACTGGACACATCAGCACCACCTGTCCGGAGAGGCAGAAGAACCCCCCAGCCAAGGCCTCCGGGCCCAACGCCTCTGTTCTTTTGGTGGGTGGTGTGGTGGGGAGGGTTGATGACAACGTGCAGCCCGTCCGCGTGGGGGCCCGTCTTGCTACAGGCCTCAAGGACACCGGGGCTGAACGAACCCTCATCTGACCCGAACTGGCGGCCCCTGAAGAGTTGATTCCGGGGAAAACCCTAACTGTCACCGGGATTGGGGGCGTCCACTACCCCTTGCCGATAGCCCGAGTTTTCATTGACTGGGGTGCCGGGAGCGGGGCGAAGGAAGTGGGGGTGTCCGAAAACCTGCCCACTGATGTTTTACTGGGGACTGATCTGGGGAGGATGGTCGTGTACTATGTCCCTGACACCCCTCCCCAATCTGATAATGAGGTTAACGTTAACCATGATGTTGATGTTGATGATGATGGGAAACTGATTGTGTTACCTGCCAATGCTTTGCGAAGTGATTATGCAACTGATAACCTTTCTTTCCCTAGGAATGATGCTGATAGTAATGTATCTGTGCCATCTGAACCTGTTAACCCTTTCTCTGAAGTGGTAGATGTGTCCACAGGTACAGGAGCGTTCAGCCACGTCGCTCTGCGGAGTGAGACGGCTGAGGAACCCCTAGCAGGAGCAAGCGACAGTGCTCAAGGAAATTGGGAGGTGCATGGGAACCGTGAGGAAGGTGAC
Source organism: Oophaga sylvatica (assembly GCA_033576555.1). Classification (NCBI taxonomy): domain Eukaryota; kingdom Metazoa; phylum Chordata; class Amphibia; order Anura; family Dendrobatidae; genus Oophaga; species Oophaga sylvatica. The sequence continues at coordinate 60,671 of JARQOD010002693.1, read as the reverse complement.
GCCATGACACTGACCAGTGCCACCGAGGAAGGTAACTGGCCCATAAGTAGCACTGCTCCTGAAGTGTTGGGGGTGGATGGGGAGGTAGAGCCCATAGCAGCGCAGGCTGATGGGTCTATAGAAATCCCCGGGGAGACTGCATATGTAGCTGCTGTCACCCGCAGTCAGAGTGCCCGGATCGCAGGTAGCGCCCTGCCATCTGGACCCTCCTCCGCTACAGGAGAGACTGAACCAGAGGTGGACCCAGAGCCGGTCCCAGAGGGTCCCAGTGAGGAAGGAACCCTGACGTCACTTCTGGCTGCCTCCAGCCAGGAGTTCCAGGCCGCTCTGCACTCAGATGCGAGCCTGGAGAACTTGAGGCACCTCGCCGAGACGCCCACCTCCGTGACTGATAAGGAGAGGGTGTTCTGGGAACGAGCAAGGTTGTACCGGGAGACAGTACCCGGAGATTCCCAAAAGGAGTGGTTGAGGGAAAAACAGCTAGTCGTCCCGCACCAGTTCCGAGGTGAGTTGTTGAGGATTGCCCATGAGATTCCACTCGCTGGACACTTGGGGATCAGCAAAACTAAGGCACGGCTGTCTCAACACTTCTATTGGCCCAAGATGGGAACAGATGTGACTAACTACTGCCGCTCCTGTATCACCTGTCAAAGAGTGGGGAAGGCGGGGCCTACTCTTAAGGCCCCTGATCCCGTTGCCAGTGATAGAGGAGCTTTTCCAGAGGATCGCGGTGGACATTGTGGGCCCGCTGGCCGTCCCCAGCCGCTCTGGAAAGCAATACATCCTTACTGTGGTAGACAACGCTACCCGGTACCCGGAGGCAGTAGCTCTGTCCTCAACTAAGGCAGATAAGGTGGCGGATGCACTGGTGACCATCTTTTCACGGGTAGGATTTCCCAGGGAGATGCTTACTGACCGAGGGACCCAATTCATGTCTCGCCTAATGAAGGCTCTCTGCAGCAAAATGCAGGTGACGCGTATGGTATCGAGTGCGTATCACCCACAGACCAATGGTTTGTGTGAGCGCTTTAATGGTACCCTCAAACAGATGCTCCGCATGCTGGTTGAGACCCAGGGACGCGATTGGGAGCGGTACCTCCCACACCTGCTGTTTGCCTACAGAGAAGTCCCGCAGGCCTCGACGGGGTTCTCCCCCTTTGAGCTCCTGTATGGCAGGCGAGTCCGGGGACCCCTTGGGTTGATAAGAGAATCCTGGGAAGATGAGCCAAACCCCACAGAAGTGTCCATCGTGGATTATGTCATGCGCTTCCGTGACAAGATGCAGACCTTGATGCAGTTGGTGCATGACAACATGACGCAGGCTCAGGCTGACCAGAAGCACTGGTACGACCAGAACGCCCGGGAGCGGACCTACCAGGTGGGTCAAAAGGTGTGGGTGCTGGTCCCCATACCAAAGGATAAGCTTCAGGCAGCCTCGGAAGGCCCGTACGTCGTGCACCAACGGCTCAACCCAGTCACCTACGTGGTCACGCTTGACCACACTCGGGATAGGCGCAAGGCCTTTCACGTCAACATGATGAAGGCCCATAACGAACGTGAAGCCTGCGTCCTACCGGTCTGCAACCTGCCCGAGGACGGGGAGGAGGATCCCCTCCTGGACATGCTGGCCCAAGCCAAGGCCAATGGGTCCATTGAGGACATGGAGGTAAATGCCTCGCTAACCGCCTCCCAGCGGTTGCAGTTGCTGACCACTCTGGAATCCTTTCGGGCTGTGTTCACTAACCAACCCGGAAGGACCAAGTTGGCAGTCCACGAGATGGACACCGGGAATCACGCCCCGTTACGGCGGACACCTTATCGGATCTCTGAGGAGGTGCAGCAGATTATGCGCCAGGAGATCCATGAGATGTTGCAGCTGGGGGTGATCCGACCGTCCAAAAGCGCGTGGGCCTCACCTGTAGTTCTCGTGCCAAAAAAGGATCGGACCACCCGGTTCTGCGTGGACTACAGGGGGCTCAACGCCATCACTACCTCTGATGCGCACCCAATGCCACGCATCGAGGATCTGCTGGAGCGGTTGGCGAATGCCAAGTACATATCCATCATGGATTTAAGCCGGGGATACTGGCAGATTCCCCTGAGCCCTGCGGCGCAGGAGAAATCCGCCTTTATCACCCCTTTTGGACTGTACGAGTCCACGGTCATGCCTTTCGGCATGAAGAATGCCCTGCCACTTTTCAGCGGATGGTCAACCACCTGCTTCAGGGACTGGAGGAGTATGCTGTGGCGTACCTGGACGATATTGCCGTCTTCAGTTCCACCTGGGAGGAACACCTTCAGCATCTCCAGGAGGTGCTCAAGCGTATTCACCAGGCAGGTCTGACCATCAAGCTGGGAAAATGCCAGATGGGCATGAGGGAGGTCCACTACCTGGGGCACCGGGTAGGCGGGGGTTCCATGAGTCCAGAGCCTGAGAAAGTGGACGCGATCGTGTCCTGGCCCACCCCCAGGACCAAAAAGCAGGTGAAGTCCTTCCTGGGCACTGCAGGGTACTATAGGCGTTTCGTACCGAACTATAGCTCCATTGCAAAACCCTTGATGGACCTCACCAAGGGAGGTCTACCCCAAACAGTCAGCTGGACAGATGGCTGTGAGGCGGCATTCCGAGCTTTGAAAACAGCCCTGTGCAGCTCTCCAGTGTTGAAAGCCGTCGACAGCAGTCGGCCATTCCTGGTACAGACTGACGCCAGCAAATTTGGCCTCGGTGCTGTACTCAGCCAGGTTGATTCGGGGAACCAGGAGCACCCCGTGTTGTACCTGAGCCGGAAACTTCTGCCAAGGGAAGTGGCATACTCCACCATCGAGAAGGAGTGACTGGCCATGGTCTGGGCACTGCAACGTTTGCAGCCCTACCTGTACGGGCGCACCTTCAAGGTGGTCACCGACAACAACCCTCTGAGCTGGCTGCACACGGTGTCCGGAACCAATGGTAGGTTGCTACGCTGGAGCCTTGCCCTACAGCAGTATGATTTTGCCGTACAACACAAGAAAGGCAGCGATCATGGGAATGCTGATGGGTTATCACGACGTGGCGAACTCGCTGAGGTGCGCATGTCGGATTACCGACAGGTCATGCCTCCGTAGCGCCCTCTAAGGGGGGGAGGTGTGATGATACTGGAAGCTACATGTTTTGTGCTGTTCTAGAACTACAGTCCTCATCCTTTGCTGCTGACAGCCCACAGAGCAAAGTTCCCCCCTCCCTCTCTCACGCTTCTCATCAACCCCCACCTCAGGAATGTCTTTGTCCCAAAACTCTGCAGACAGATCCCATAGCAGCCATTTTGGAGAATTCATTCTTTTTGGTGATAACACGGTGGGAATTTGCGTCAGAAACACGAAAGTTACTGTTTTGAAACATGCGCCGACAGGCATCGTTCCCGTGGTACTGGTGAACCCGTAACTCTAACAGAACCCGAGAAATGGAATTCTCGGATGCCCCATGAACTATTTCACCCAAGTTTGGGCTCATTTGAACCGTCATTTTAAAGTAAGATCATTGATAGGTCTGCCAGTCTTCTGCGAGGTTCTCAGGATGAAGTATGCTCCTGATAATCTTCCAGAACTAAAACTAAACTTCTATCCCTGGGAGGTGGCCAGAAAAACCATCCCCTTTTGTGAGGTCAGCAGCCCACAGGTATAAGTCTTGCAGTTAAGCCCCCCTTGGTCATTCCTTGCTGTGACGACTTGACTAAGAGATCTGCAAATGAACTATGACTAGAGTTGAGCGATACTTTCCGATATCCAAAAGTATCGGAATCGGAATGGTATCGCCGATACACAAAAAATATCGGCGATACCCGATACCGATACCGGAAATACAATGTAAGTCTATGGGAACAAAATATCGGAATTAAAAAAAAACCATTCTAGCCTTGTAGGTTAATTGTACATGAAGGAAAACAACAAAGAGTAATGTAGAATGTATTGGGGGAGGTTGAGGAGACATTAAAGGCATAGATGTTTAACCCAATCCAATGGAATAGCATTAATTTTTTTTTTTTAGGAAATACGTTCGGATTGACGAAGAAATTGACAATGTTGTTAACCTTTTTTCTATTTTGGCAAATATGTATGTTTCACAACTTCCATGCTCTTCACCTTTTTAACTTTTGACACACTTTCTCCTTCATAATCTTCAGCAGCATCATCTTTGTCATCAAATTATTCTTCATTTTCACCTTCTTTATCTTCTTCTAAAACTTCTTGCTTTTCATGTTTTTGTTAACATTACTCATATTGTTCTTTTTAAACTATTATTCTTCTTCATATTATAGTCCTTCATCTTCTTCATCATATTCTTATTTGTGACATAGATTCCTGTACTTGTAATCTGTAAAAGTATGATTTTTTCATCGTTCCGTTCTTGCTGCCACAAAAGATTTAAATTACAACAGTATTTGTCCGTGTTCAGTTTAGCCTGCAGCATCAGGCATTTACCAGGGGCACCACGAGGAGGAACGGACTCACCCCCATACACTGCTTAGTCTTCTTCTGCTTATAATTTAGAGCATATATTTTGCTCTTCATTTTGGTCTTATACTTCATGTTCTTCTGCCTTTAGATCTTCTGCTTATTGTTCTTGTGTCTCTTGTTCTGTATCTTGTATTTGTAGCACAACCTTGTACCAGCTGATGTTACTGGGACACGGTTACTAAGCAGGAGGTACCTGTGCTCCAAAGCACTACCAAGGACCAGCAGACGTTGCTGGAACTCGGATACCGAGATGGAGGCACCTAGGCCAAAGGCACTGCGGAGAACCAGTTGACGGTACTGGAACCCGGACGGGTAGCAGAAGGTACAAGAGCCAATGCAAGTAACGAGGACCAGCTGACTGTGCTGGAACCCGGAGGGGCAGCAGAAGGAAAAGAGCCAATGGCACAACCGAGGACCAGCTGACGTTACTGGGACACGGTTACTAAGCAGGAGGTACCTGTGCTCCAAAGCACTACCAAGGACCAGCAGACGTTGCTGGAACTCGGATACCGAGATGGAGGCACCTAGGCCAAAGGCACTGCGGAGAACCAGTTGACGGTACTGGAACCCGGACGGGTACCATAAGGCACCCATGAAAATGTAAGTTGACAGGCCGCAAGCCGTCTGCAGTTACCAAATCACACAGTCCTACAGTGGGTGCTTGTCCTATTTTCACAACGGAAAGAGCCTTTATTTACATATCCCACAGCACACATAGGAATCACCTAAACTGCAGGCACCATAGAGTCGGATAACCGGAATGCAACATGACAGGACAACTTATTTGAGGCTAATTTACGTTGACACTGCCAGGAAACAGCTGTGGTGCTGTAACCAGGGTGGGCATGAGTCAGTACCCGTGCCAATTACTTCGGAGCAACAACTGGCGGTGTTGGAGCCCAGGGATGAGAGGAGGACAGGGTGGAGGCAGCATGACTTTTTGTCGTACACACAGCAGGGGAACAGCTGCCATTACTCAACCCCAGTAACACAGGAGCAAGTGTTGACTGTGCTAACAGCACTTACAGGCAACAACTGGCGGTGTTGGAGCCCAGGGTCCAATGCATCGACTTCAATTGTTTCCACCTCCTCTCAGGAACACAGCACTGTTGATCAACCATCTGTCTCTTCACCGCCTGCCAAATTGCCCAGTCAGTCAGAGAGTTCTGTACAGGAGCCAGCTGAGTCTCTGCTTCTGTTCTCAGAATCTGTTGGTTTGCAAACAGGGGCACAGCCAAGCAGCATTCTGGAATGTGAAGAAGAGGGAGTATGCAGTGATGCGCAACAGCTGTGTCTCTCTGAATCTGAAGAGGCGGGTGAGACAGTGCCGATGGTCAGCACACCGCAGAACGCATCTGATGATGATGAGACTCAGGTGCCAGTTTCTGTTGAGCATGGTGGTGGCCAGACCACCCAACAGCAGCAGGTGTTGGAAGAGGTTAGTGGAGATGATGAGGTCCAAGACCCAACATGGCGTGAGGAACAGGAAGGTGGTGGTAGCAGCTCTGAGGAAGCGATTGCCCCAACGGTACAAACAGGAGGGAGAGTTAGGCTGCATACTCTGTTGCCTGTAGCCTCCATTTTGGCACCTGTTCGGATTTCTCTTCCAAAAGTCTAAACGGACGCTCCCAGGACTTGCACTGCGTGGTCCTTTTTTCACACACTTGCAGATGATATTTGCTATGTCAAATGCAAGCTGTGTAATCAAAAAGTAAAAAGAGGTAAAGTGTCAGTAACCTCAATACCACAAATATGTGTAAACATGTGCGGAGAAAACACGTACTTGAGTTACAAAGACACACTGAAGATGTACAGTCTATAGAGAATCACTGCACAAGTTTAACTGCATATGTCATGGTTAAATTTGAAATTTTTATTGCACACTTGATGTGAAAAAAGAAAATAGCTATGAGACTACTGACTGACGTTTTGGGCAACGCAGTGGCCTTTATCAAATAGTGGAAGAGATAGAAAAATTTACAGTCAATGACAATGTATAATATATACAATATATACAATAAATACATAGGGTGAAGAATATATATACATAGGAATTAGGCAACATGTTAAACATTTGGGTGATACTGTAGAACACGGAGAATTATCCCTCTAGGGTATGCGGGTGGATAATGTAGTTTTTTGTTGATTTTTGGGAGTGTGTAGAAAACAGGGGTGATGGGGTATTGAATATTAAGGAATGTCATAGTCTTACAGTCTATGGTGATCAATTAAAGATGTTTTGTCAGGATACAATAAATTTTTTGACAGATGTAAAATGTAGGGTCACAATTGAGTTGTCTGTAGGTTAGGTTAACTGACAGTTGTCTATGAATTTCGGCAATAGATTGGGTCTTATTCATAATAACGATAGCACCCCCCTTATCTGCTGGTTTAATAATAATGTTGGGGTTATCTTTCAGAGATTTTATGGCTTGTTTATCTGTGGGTGTCAGGTTGTGGCGTATCGGGTGTAGGCCCAATCTCGGCAAACCATCCACGACCACAGGCTCTGAATGCTGGCATTGCAAAACTCCTGTCCCTTGAAATGCTGTCATTCAGGCTGGTGGAGACTGACAGTTTACGGAACTTAATGGCATTGGCAGTCCCACAATACAATGTGCCAAGCTGATTTTATTTCAGCAGGCAAGCCGTCCCTGGTCTGCAAAACCATGTTGTTGAGGTTAAAATTAAACATGCGCTACTAAACTCCGTCAGTAGCAATGTCCACCTGACCACCGCTGCGTGGACCAGTATCCATGGCCAGGGACGATACCTTTCCCTTACTGCCCATTGGGTCAATGTTGTGGAGCCGGGTACAGATCTTGCGAGTGGCGCTGTACGTGTTCAGGCAACTACAAGGATTGCGGGAATCAAGTCTGTACAAATTGACTCCTCCTTCTCCATTTCCTCAGAAACATCGTTGCAGGAGCCGTCACGGTCTACCTCCACATGGACCCGTGAACGCTTAATAAGAATCTTTAGTTATATAGCGCCAACAGATTACGCAGCGCTTTACAGTTTAACAGTTTCAGAACACAAGTCATAACTAACAACGTTACCAATACAATAATGAAAGCAATATAATCCGCACATGCTCGTGAGAGCTTACAATTTACAAATATGTGGGGGAGATACAAAGTACAGGTGTTTATATACAATGGTGTATTTAGAATGATGGCCCAGCCATTTTGAGGGAGTGAGGGATGGATGGAGATAGTGAATGGGCTACACACACACACTTACACATAGAATGACTTTGATTAGTGAATGTGATAGGCCGCTATGAAGAAATGTGTTTAGAGTGAGCGCCCCAAAACATGCAAATTGTGGATAGTTCTAATTTCTTGGGGTACAGCATTCCACAGTATTGGCGCAGCGCGGGAGAAGTCTTGGATTCGGGAGAGATGCTCTTTAGGTGTAGGTGGCAATAGCGGGCAACAGATTGTATATGGGAGGTGAAGGAGAGATTGGTGTCAAACATAACACCCAGACAGCGAGCCTGTTGACCGATATGAGCACAGACGTCAACAGGCCATCCTGAAATTAATTTCCATGGGGAATCAAAGACACACAGCGCTGGAGCTCTGGAATGCCATAAAGCAAGAGAGCGACATGTGTATTTTGCCAGCGAATCTCCAGCCAGGCTTGGTAGTGTGTGACAATGGCCGAAATCTGGTGGCAGGTCTGGGCCTAGGCAACGTCACTCACATACCATGTCTGGCACATGTGCTAAACTTGGTCGTCCAGAGTTTTTTGAGGGACTATCCGGATCTTGATGCACTGCTGCACAAGGTCCGCCTACAGTGCGCTAACTTGCGACGTTCCACCATGGCCAGATCGCGCATTGCAGCTCTGCAACGCAGATTTTGCCTTCCTGAACATCGCATCATATGTGACGTACCCACCAGGTGGAATTCCACGTTACATATGTTGGAGCGGTTGTGTGAGCAGCAGCCAACAGTAATGGAGTATCAGCTGCATCAGTTGCAATCAACTCGCAATTTGCGCCGTTCACTTCACCACTACTGAGTGGGCCTCTATAATAATAATCTTTATTTATATAGCGCCAACAGATTCCGCAGCGCTGTACAGTTTAACAGTTTCATAACACAAGTCATAAATGACAACGTTAACAATACAATAATTAAAGCAATATAAGGCGCCCCTGCTCGTGAGACCTTACAATCTACAATGAGGAGGGGGAGCTACAAAGTACAGTTGTTTATATACAATGGTTTATTTACAATGATGGTCCAGCCATTTTCAGGGAGTGAGGGATGGATGGAGATAGTGAATGGGCTACACACACACACAGTTACACGTAGAATGACTTTGATTAGTGAATGTGATAGGCCGCTCTGAACAAATGTGTTTTGAGTGTGGAAGTAGGGCTGTTAATGGGGATGTTGAAGTCTCCAAGGATAAGGGTTGGTACTTCTGAGGACATGAAGTGCGGCAGCCAGGCAGAGAAGTGGTCAAGGAACTGTGTGGGCGAGCCTGGGGTCCGATATATTACCGCTACTCTGAGGGAGAGGGGACGAAAGAGCCTGATGGTGTGGACCTAATAATTTTCAAAATCTTAATATAAAATTTACATGTTACATATTTACATCTAGTATAAAACATTTAACCATTAAGCCTACTTACAGAACAAGGAAGTGTAAAAAAACTTGTGCTTAAAAAAAAAAGTGAAAATAAAATGTGAGAAGGGCAGTGTAACAAATAATTTAGGAAAAAGATAAACTAACATCAAGTGCTGTGTGCTGTGTAAGAGCCAGACACATTAACATGAAATCAGTCTGGAATAGCGGTGATTTTCTCCCCATAACCCGAGTAACATTCTGGGGAGAGGGGTGTAGACTAGAGTCAACGATCAGCAAGTAGCTACGGTAGATCAAATACCTGAAAAAAAAAATGGTTATTTAACATTCATAAGATACATTTTATTTTATCAAAAAAAAATTAAATATTTAACATTCATAACATACATTGTATTTAAAAAAAAAAAAAAAATTATTTAACATTCCTAAGATAAAAAAATTTTTAAACATAAAAACTATAATACACAGCAGGATCTTTAGTAAAAACCAGACTTACCACTGTAACCTCTTAATCCTTGCAAGCTTCAACACAACGTTGACAAGGTACACAGCAGGGGTGGTCGGTCTCCTAGACAACGAGCAAACTCCTTCATGTTGAGAGAGGCCACCATCTCCTTAGCTTTCTGGTACTTTTCTGTGGGAATGAGCTTGTCTCCAACCAGCCAGGAATATCCATTGAATGGCACACCATGGTTTGGTATTAGCACCCAGTACCAAAAGTGAAGCCAACCACAGTTCCCATTTCTCATGAACTTTATTTGATATACTGGCTGGCCAAACATTAGTTTCTCACAAAGGAGCTGAAGACCCTGAGTGGCAGTAGGTGCAAGTCTCTCCAGCATGACCTGTTTGTTAGATATTTGCCGTCTACACCTAAAGAACATCTCTAGAATCCGCCCTTTTCTCACCATGGAAACAACAAAAACCCTCACTGTAGCATTGATCCACTCCCTCCTGGACTACTGCAATGCTCTATTACTTGGCCTCCCCATTACTCGACTATCCCCTCTCCAGTCCATCCTTAATGCAGCAGCCAGGGTCATCCATCTGGCTAATCGGTACTCGGACGCGTCCGCTGTTCGCCAGTCCTTACACTGGCTGCCCATTCATTATAGGATCCAATTCAAAGTACTGGTTCTCACCCACAAAGCTCTCCACAGTGCAGCACCCCCCTACATCTCCTCCCTCATTTCTATCTATCGGCCTAACCGACTGCTGCGCTCTGCAAATGACTTTCGACTAACCTCTGCAGTAATCCGTACCTCCCACTCCCGACTCCAAGACTTCTCCCGCGCTGCGCAAATCCTCTGGAATGCTCTACCCCAAGAAATTAGGACTATCCACAATTTGCCTGGTTTCAGGCGCTCCCTCAAAACACATTTGTTCAGAGTGGCCTATCACATTCAATAAGCAAAGTCGTTCTATGTTTAAGTGTGTATGTGGAGCCCATTCACTACCTCCATCCATGCCTCACTCCCTCAAGATGGCTGGACCATCATTGGAAATGCACCATTATATATACACACCTGTACTTTGTATCTCCCCCACCTCATTGTAGATTGTAAGCTCTCACGAGCAGGGTCGGCTTATTTTGCTTTAATTATTGTATTGTTAACGTTGTTACCTATGACTTGTGTTTTGAAACTGTTAAAGTGTAAAGCGCTGCGGAATATGTTGGCGCTATATAAATAAAGATTATTATTATTATTATATCAGAGGGAGAAGAGGATTGGGCCTTGACAAGGTGCCCAATTGCATCTTAAGTCTTATTGAATGTTGGAGCCAGTCCACCGTACAAAAGCAGCCATAGAGTGTCCGGGTACCTGCTTGGATTTCGATCAAAATGAAGACTACTTTGATGTACATGTACACCAATTCGAGAAAAATGACAAGGATGAGGCAGTAAGACACGCTCAGCAGAGTACAAGCAGCATTGCTTGAAGAAGTAACTTGAGTGTGATCAAAATTGAATAAATTAAAATCTCAGACTACAGTGAACACAACTCTTAGCTGTGAAAGGGCTTTTTGTGTCCTTCTACAGTGTTTTCAACCAATGTATTGGATACGGATGGAAGCACGTCACACTATAATTTCAATTGAATGGAGCAGCAAGAATTACACTAAAGAAAAAAAAAAAAAAGAGTGAGAGTGACATGTGCAGATGCCTACATACAGCGTTGTATGTCGAGCAAACTGCAGCGCGTCACCTGCACTCACACACACACCTTGCAGAGCTGTGAAAAAAACACTGCAAGGCAAAAGGAAGATGTACACAGCGGTTGGTAAAGTAGCCTGCCTAAAGCACAGTACACAAAATCGCAATCTCTAACTGTCCCTCAGAGTCAGCAGAGCAGCGTTCTGTCCCAAACTGAATTAACAGCACAGTGACGCTAAAATGGCGGCTTTATCCCACAACAATACCTTCCTTGTGTCACGGTTAGGGTAGCGTGTGTCTATTATATGAGTGTCTGTAAAATGTAACGTTACGCAGACTTATTCTGCCCTTGGGACGCAAAAATAAGACAGCAGTAATCATTTACTGTATAAAACTCCACCTATGCGCAACAAAACAAGCACGTTCCCTCTTACGGTTCCTGCGCTGACATGTGAGTAGGGAGTTTGGAGACGTTCCTGAATTTATCCCAGGTATCCAAGCATATCAGGCCGATAGGAGAGCATTAAAACCACCCACGGTGGTGACTTAAATATGGTGAATCGAACCAGTGAAGAACTGTAGGTCGATGCGAATGAATGTGCGATCACATGACACACGTTTATAATAACCCTTGCTAGACACGAGTAACTTTGTAGACATTTGGACACACCTGAACCCAGATGGCAGTGAATATTAATTCTATTCGGCGCCACATGACTCTTGGTCCAGAATAGATTATATATTGCTAGCACACGAGCTATTAAGGGGAGTGGAAGAGGCAGATGTGCACAACGTAGCTAAATATGACCACGCGCCCGTATCAGTGACCCTGCCAGATATGGTGCAGATGGGGCCAAACCAAACTTGGCGCTTCCCGACCTATTTGTTAATGGATGAGAAGTTTCGACATCATGTGAAGCAATGGTGTTTTTAATATGTAAGGGATAATGGAGATACTAGGGATAGGCCGGAAATTTTATGGGCAGCAGGGAAGGGAGTAATGCGCGGGAAACTAATAGGTTATCAGACAACGCTAAAAAAGAAGATGGCGACAAACTACTCGCAGGCTAGCAGGATATTACGCGATAGGTACACGGCAAACAAGACAAGTTCATCAACACAGGTTAAAAATAGATGTAAGCAGGCTAAGGTTGACTTACACGTATGGGTATATCGACGAGAGAGAAGCAGTAATAACAATTATAGAGCCGATGTATATCGTTATGGTAGCAAATGAGGGAGACTATTAGCACGACTAGCGAAAGGAAATCACATTCGTCATCAACATATTACAGCGTTAACGAATAAACATGGGATCATGAACACAGACCCTCGAACCATAAACACCATTCTACAAGAATACTACTCAGACTTATATAAGGTGGAACATACGGATAGTGAGGAGGGTAACACCTTTGTAGATGGAATACGGTTACCATCCATCACAAACTATCAGCTTCTCCTTTTAAAAAAACAAATTGAGGTGACGGAAGTGACAGCGGCGATAAGTTACTTTAAATACGGGAAAGCTCCAGGATCTGACGGGTTTACAGCCAAATTATTTAAATTATTGAGTGAGGATATCCCGTCCACATTGGTACGCACTTTCAATCATATATTGGAGACAGGAGGGTTGCCCAGCCATTCAAACATGTCACACATGAAGTTGCTACTAAAACCAAACAAATCTTCACATCTGCCTGGATCCTATCGTACATTCTCACTCATTGACCATTATATCAAGATTTTGTCCAGGATCATGGCAGATCTTTTGAGTAGCATTGTTCCTACGCTGATAGGGCAATCACAAGTGGCCTTTGTTAGCTACTTTGTTGGCTACTATCAGTCTCACTATGCATAACACATGTGTGCAGTGGGCAGTATTACCTTTGCCTTCGGTGGAGTAGGAAAACCCCTCTCCTATCGAAGTGTTAGTTGGGGAGATGGAAGATTTGACACCGGGACCTGAATTGTAATACTTAAATGTGACAGGTGACAAATTTGTTAAGGCGCAACTACGCGGCCCCTACGTTGAGTCTAGCCCGTGAAAATTTACTGGTTGTCAATGGGGAACCCCAACACCCCGGGGCAGCTACAGTATTTCAACAATTAGAGCTGAACCAAGATTTGCTGTATCAGGTTTATAAAATACATGTTGAAATTTTTTAGCAATTGCTGCTACCGCAGTCATATCGGAGGTTGGTAATGGACTTAGCGCATGCGCATGTACTAGGGTGACATTTGTGCCAAAAGAAAACCCTACACAGAATTATACAACGGTTTTACTGGCTGGGGGTCTATCAAGAAGTTAAACGGTATTGTAACTCTTGTCGCATGCGCCAGATACACAGTCCTCAGCCTCATTTTGTAAGTCCCTTGGTGCCATTAAAAATTTTAGAGGTCCAGTTTGAGAGACTACCCATGGATCTGGTGGAGCCGGTTAATAAATCAGCAAGGGGTCATCAACAGGGGCAATAAAAGGGGCACTGTGTGGGTCACCAGTTTTGAGCACACCCGAGTTCAAAAGAGAATTCATTGTCCAGACTGATGCGTCAGAGGTAGGTCTGGGTGCCGTGTTGTCTCAGGACTGGAGCTTAACGGGGATGAGCATCCCATTAGTTTCCTGAGTCGAAAACTTACTCCATCAAAAAACAGAGACAGCATTGTAGAGAGAGAGTGCCTGGCGATAAAGTGGGCACTGGAGTCGTTGCGCTACTATTTGTTGGGGATAACATTTTGTTTTGTAAATGATCATTCCCCTGTGACTGGCAGTGTTGTAGCCCAGGGAGTAGAGTTCAGGTGGTAGAAAGATGAACATAACAGGAGACTTGGAAAACGTTGGCAAACAGTTATTTAATCTGAAAACGGACAGGCAAATTCAGGTGAGATCCATGCCTTGTTCATTTTCAGAAAAATAAGCCGGTCTACATTGTCTGAGGATAGTCGCATGCGACGGTCTGTTAGTACACCACCTGCAGCACTAAAGACGCGCTCAGATAATACACTGGCAGCAGGGCAAGCCAGCACCTCCAAGGCATACCACACATCAAATACAAATATAACAGTAATAATAATATTATTAATAAAAAATGAAATTGCACACACAGTACACAGACACAGCTCATATGTGTGTATAAGAGAGAGTGTTTCTGTGTGTAGTTCATGCCTCTAGCCTAGAAGATCAGTCTTGCTAAAATCTTTAACACTGACCCCTGTTCTGTTCTTAAAATGGTGGATGCTGAACTGCTTCTCAGCCCCCTCATACACAATCATTATGTGGCACTGCTGGGCTCAGTCAGAGGCATCAGATTGAACTAGGCTGTCCTGAGTCATTCTCAATAGAACATTTTGTTCAGCAGTTCATCTAGTTCATTTAGTTCAGAGGTCACATGATGCATTTCCTATCAGCTCCTCACAGGATAGGGTGGAGAAAAACTGAACTAAATGAACTAATCTTTTGAACTGATCTTTTCAGTGAACTAGTTCATGGTGAACTAATCACCAAAATTAACTAGATTTCCCATCACTATGGTGTACACCTTGGTGGCGCTGTCACAAAACTTCGCCACATTTGTAACATACAGCTCTTGCCCTGTGCAGAGGCGCTGCTTGTGCTCTCTCTTGTTGTAGAGGTGTCTACAATGCCTCGACGCACAGAGCTGCTTTGTAAAGCAGTAGCAGCAGCAGCGCTCTCGGCTGGAATGGAGAACATTATGGATTTCAACAGTGTGTCTTGGTCCTCCAGCATTTTACGGTCCCGGTTCAACGGTGTGATGAGGCTTTGTAAGTTGTCCCAGTAGCGAGGGTCTAGGAGGGTGTACACCCAATAATCTGACGTGGTGAGAATGTGGCCGATGCAGCGGTCGTTTCTCAGGCAGTGCAGCATGAAATCAACCATGTGCTGCAGACTCACAAATGGCCAACAAACGCTGTCCTCTGGAAGAGCGTCACACTAATATATTTTTGTAAATTTAAAATAGAATAAAGCAGCAGCAATTTTTGAAAAATTACAAGGATGAGCCAGTGACAGACACTCAGCAGAGTACACGCTGCGGTGGTTGAAGTGGAGCGGGATCTACACTCCTACAAAAAAATGAAACCTCAGACTACAGTGAACACTGAAACACAACTGTTCACTTGCTGTGAAAGGCCTTTTTGTGGACTTCTATTAAGTTTGCAAGCAATGTATTGTATTTTGATGGAAGAGCGTCACACTAATATATTTTTGTAAATTTAAAATAGAATAAAGCAGCAGCAATTTTTGAAAAATTACAAGGATGAGCCAGTGACAGACACTCAGCAGAGTACACGCTGCGGTGGTTGAAGTGGAGCGGGATCTACACTCCTACAAAAAAATGAAACCTCAGACTACAGTGAACACTGAAACACAACTGTTCACTTGCTGTGAAAGGCCTTTTTGTGGACTTCTATTAAGTTTGCAAGCAATGTATTGTATTTTGATGGAAGAGCGTCACACTAATATATTTTTGTAAATTTAAAATAGAATAAAGCAGCAGCAATTTTTGAAAAATTACAAGGATGAGCCAGTGACAGACACTCAGCAGAGTACACGCTGCGGTGGTTGAAGTGGAGTGGGATCTACACTCCTACAAAAAAATGAAACCTCAGACTACAGTGAACACTGAAACACAACTGTTCACTTGCTGTGAAAGGCCTTTTTGTGGACTTCTATTAAGTTTGCAAGCAATGTATTGTATTTTGATGGAAGAGCGTCACACTAATATATTTTTGTAAGTTTAAAATAGAATAAAGCAGCAGCAATTTTTGAAAAATTACAAGGATGAGCCAGTGACAGACACTCAGCAGAGTACACGCTGCGGTGGTTGAAGTGGAGCGGGATCTACACTCCTACAAAAAAATGAAACCTCAGACTACAGTGAACACTGAAACACAACTGTTCACTTGCTGTGAAAGGCCTTTTTGTGGACTTCTATTAAGTTTGCAAGCAATGTATTGTATTTTGATGGAAGAGCGTCACACTAATATATTTTTGTAAATTTAAAATAGAATAAAGCAGCAGCAATTTTTTAAAAATTACAAGGATGAGCCAGTGACAGACACTCAGCAGAGTACACGCAGCATTAGTTGAAGTAACTGGAGCGTGATCTGCACTCAAAAAAAAAAAAAAATTACAGACTGCAGTGAACACTGAAACACAACTGTTCACTTGCTGTGAAAGGCTCCATTGTGGACTTCTATAGTGTTTGCAACCAAGGTATTGTATACGGATGGAAGCGCGTCACACTATTATTTCAATTACATGGAGCAGCAAGAATTACACTGAAGAAAAAAAAAAGAGTCTGTGAGTGACACGTGCAGATGCCTACAGACAGCGTTGCATACAGAGCAAACTGCAGCGTCACCTGCACTCACACACACCTTGCTGAGCTGTTAAAACAACACTGCAGGCAAAAGGAAGCTTTACACAGCGGTTGGTGCTAGCCTGCCTACAGCACAGTACACTAAATCGCAATCTCTAACTGTCCCTCAGAGTCAGCACAGCAGCGTTCTGTCCCTTACTGAATTCACAGCACAGTGACGCTAAAATGGCGGCGGCGCCTTTTATACACTGAAGAAAAAAAAAAAAGAGTCTGTGAGTGACACGTGCAGATGCCTACAGACAGCGTTGCATGCAGAGCAAACTGCAGCGTCACCTGCACTCACACACACACCTTGCAGAGCTGTTAAAACAACACTGCAGGCAAAAGGAAGGTTTACACAGCCGGTGGTAAACTAGCCTGCCTAAAGCACAGTACACTAAATCGCAATCTCTAACTGTCCCTCAGAGTCAGCAGAGCAGCGTTCTGTCCCTTACTGAATTCACAGCACAGTGACGCTAAAATGGCGGCGGCGCCTTTTATAGTGCATTCTGACATCATTTCAGCAGCCAATCACAGCCATGCCATTAGTTAAGATGACCGCAGCATTACAGGATGTGCCCACACTTCATAAGATTCATCATTGGCTGACTAACATCACATTGCCTCTCAAAGAATTATGGGAACTTCCGATTCCGGTATACGATATTGAAAAAGTATCGGAATTAAGTATCGGAATTCCGATAACGCGAATATCGGCCGATACCCGATACTTGCGGTATCGGAATGCTCAACACTAACTATGACGTGTGGCTCCTCCCCCGGCCTGTCTTGCCTATACCTATGTAACTACATGTAAGTCTTTCACTTATAATCCCGTTTATTTTTAACTGTATTGTACATAACTGTATTGCCTCAGCTTGTTACATCTTTTTAAACTATAAACACTGTCAAACCTTTTTGGAGTAAAGATATAAAATTTACTAGTTTGTTTCTCCTGCTCTATAAACGAATTTGCACGTGCCTTAAGCACTACGCTACTGTTTTGGGGTTGCTACGGACCCTCTTGATAAATTGTTCATTAAGGAAATCGTAGCTGGTGGCAGCTAAAAGAAGGGTGTAAAGTGTTGACCTATGGGGTGGCGTTGGCAGTGACGGAGCGGGGTTTATAAGGGTACTGCCTGGCTGCGGCCCGGAGTAATTATAATTCCCTCACTGCAGCGTGCCCAATAGCCAGCACACATCCAAGTGACCCGTCTGGCGACTAATTATCCTAGGTGCAGTTCCCTGACTGACCTGAGGGTAAGGGGGCGCCAGAGAGCTGCAAGTTCCTAAGTGGAAGTGGGATAGTTATAAATCCCTGCAGTTTACTGGGTCGGACGGCAGCAGCCGTCGTGTGTGTGTGCGCGTTTTCGTCACATTTGCGGCACGGAGGGATCACAAGTCGTGATACCCCGGGCTACCGTGTGGCGGACCGTGTGCACGTTTCGTCACACCTTCTATATAGAGTTTGAGCCCTCTATAAACAGTGTGAGCCCCCATATAGCCTCCTTATATACAGCACGAGCCCCCATAAAGCCTCCTATATACAGTATGAGCCCCCACATAGCCTTCTATATACAGCTTGAGCCCTCTATATACAGTGTGAACCCCCATATAGCCTCCTTATATACAGCACGAGCCCCCATAAAGCCTCCTATATACAATATGAGCCCTCACATAGCCTTCTATATACAGCTTGAGCCCTCTATATGCAGTGTGAGCCCCCATACAGCCTCCTTATATACAGCACGAGCCCCCATAAAGCCTATATACAGTATGAGTGTTACATACCCTACTATATACAGTATGAGCCCCACATACCCCCTATATACAGTATCAGCCCACACATAGCCTCCAATTTGCAGCTTAAGTCCCAATATATACAGTATGAGCCCCCACATAGCCTTCTGTGTACAGCTTGAGCCCTCTATATACAGTGTGAGCCCCCAAAAAGCCTCCTATATACAGTATGAGCCTCCACATAGCCTCCTATATACTGACTCTCTGCAGTGCACGGCTGATGTGATGAGATGAAGTCATCGTGTCTCACACACTGATTGTTGGAAGGAGGGACTGAAATAAAACTGTAAAAAAATGCCTAAAAATGTAACAGCTATAAAACAAAGTCACACGAGTCATCTGAACGATGAACTCTGTTAAATAAAAAAGACAAATCTGTAGTTTTTTGTTCACCCGAGTCCAAAAAAAGGAATAAAAAACAGTGAAAAAACTAAAATCACACATACCCCTCCAGTGAAGACATCAACTTAACGCACAAAACAAGATGGCGGGCAGCTCCGTCCGCGGTATAATTCCAACATTACTCGTCTGAGAATATAGCGGCACAAAAGAACAAAATAATTTTAGTAAATTGATTTTATTGCACAAAAACATTTAAAAAATATGAATTTTGTATTGATAGAACTGACGACACAGGAAGGGAACGTCGTCGCTTGTACCCCACAGTGGACGCTGTATACCGTCCTCACAGGACGTTGACGTGGCAGGCGTGCTAGGAGCGCAGAAGCGGCAGCGGAGCGGAAGGTTTTTTAATTTTACCTTTTTTTAGAGTTGTTTTTTAACCAAAATTCCCCAACATCTTGCTTGATTTTGTGTGACGACTCCACCAGATTCTGGCGTATGCCGGGTTTATGGACACCTCGGAGATCCTCGGACATTTTTGGATACGTCTTGTAGGCCTCTCCCGGGGCAGAGGAGATGGCGCAGTTATGGGTATGGCCAGTAGTTGATGGACACTGATGGTGCAGTTGGCGCACAGCGAGAGACCCTCACATGGACCGCTTATAGTGAAGCCATGAGAGGAGATGATCGCCATTGGGGGAAGGACTTTCCTATTCTTCTCACAATGCTGTGTGACATGGCAGGTTCCTGGGTAGGTGCATACATACACCAAGAACCTGTGTCACCAGCTCCTGGTGGGCTGCAGTGTGGACAGGCAGCACTGTACAGTGAATGGCACCACTGCGTTCACCATCTCCTGGCTGTGGGCTCTGCTGTCCTGCATCTCTATGACTTGTTTCCTGTCTCTTCTGCAGCCAGCAGAACAGATGCTCCAGTGCTGGGACCACCAGCAATTTACCAGGTCCTCTTCTTGGGTGGAGTCTCTACGCTGTAGAATGGATGGAGACTTTCTAGATTGTCCTCTACGTTCTTGAAGCTTCTCCACCCTGTTCTCTTCATGGGTGGAACCTCTCTGCATTGTTCTCGTTGGTGGAACCTCTCTACAGGGTTCTCTTCATGGATTTAGACTCTCTACCCAGTTTTCTTTATGGGTGGAACCGCTCTACATTGTTCTCTTCACGGGTGGAGCCTCTCTGCACTGTTCTCTTTGGTGGAACCTCTCTACAGGGTTCTGTTCATGGATTTAGACTCTCTACCCAGTTTTCTTCATGGGTGGAACCACTTTACTCTGTTTTCTTCATGTGTGCAGCCTCTGCACTGTTTTCATGGCTGGAACCTCTCTGCACTGTTCTCATGGGGAGAACCTCTCCGCCTTGTTGTCTTCATGGGTGGAACATCTCTACCCTGTTCTCTTCATGGATGGAACATCTCTACCCTGTTCTCTTTATGGGTACAGCCTTTTTGCCTTGTTCTTCTCATATATACAGTAGACCTTACTCTATCATGTCGTCTTCATGAGTGGAACATCTCTAAACTATTGTCCTCTGGGATGAAACTTCTCTACCCTCTCATTTTTGGGTGGGGAGCCTCTTTACTTTGTCCTCATGGTTGGAGCCTCTGTAGTCTATTTTTATGGAACTGTCCACGTCATGGGTTGAACCTCTGCTCTGTTTTCTTCATGGTTGGAGGTGGAGCCCCTTTGTTCTGTCGTCATTGCTGCTTGCTCTCAAGTCCTCTTCATATATGGAGACTCCCTACCTTCTTGTCTTCATGGGTGGAACCTCTTCACCTTGTTCTCCTATAGAGACGCTCTCTATCATGTCATCATCGTGGGTGGGACTTTCTTATCCTATTGTCCTCATGGATGGAACCTTTCTGCCCTCTCCTTTTCAGGGATGGAGTCTCTCTACCCAGTTGCCCTCATTGGTGGAGCCTCTGTAATCTGCTTTATATTTCTTCTGGAACCTCTGTGCACTGGAAATTTCATGGATGAACCTCTCCATCCTGCTGTCATTGTGGGTCAAGTTCCTCTCTGCCCAATTGTGAACGGAGGAACCCCTCTGATGACCCATACATACAGTATCACACAGGACAGGGGTAGATACACGGCTCAGCAGACAGTATCACACAGGAAAGGATTAGATACATGGCTCATGCAGACAGTATCACACAGGAGAGGATTGATGCACGCTCAGCAGACAGTACACACAGATGATAAACACAGTCAGCAGTCATATCACACAGGATAGGATTAGATGCACGGCTCAGCAGACAGTATCACACAGGAAAGGATTAGATACACGGCTCAGCAGACAGTATCACACAGGATAGGATTAGATGCACGGCTCAGCAGACAGTATCACACAGGATAGGATTAGATACACAGCTCAGCAGACAGTATCACACAAGAGAGGATTAGATACACGGCTCAGCAGACAATATCACACAGGATAGGATTAGATACACGGCTCAGCAGACAGTATCTCACAGGAAAGGATTAGATACACGGCTCAGCAGACACTATCACACAGGATAGGATTAGATACACGGCTCAGCAGACAGTATCTCACAGGATAGGATTAGATACACGGCTCAGCAGACAGAATCACACAGGAAAGGATTAGATACATGGCTCAGCAGACAGTATCTCACAGGATAGGATTAGATACACGGCTCAGCAGACAATATCACACAGGATAGGATTAGATACGGCTCAGCAGACAGTATTACACAGGATAGGATTAGATACGGCTCAGCAGACAGTATCACACATGGTAGGATTAGATACACGGCTCAGCAGACAGTATCACACAGGATAGGATTAGATACACAGCTCAGCAGACAGTATCACACAGGATAGGATTAGATACGGCTCAGCAGACAGTATCACACAGGAGAGGATTAGATACACGGCTCAGCAGACAGTATCACACAGGAGAGGATTAGATACGGCTCAGCAGACAGTATCACACATGGTAGGATTAGATACACGGCTCAGCAGACAGTATCACACAGGATAGGATTAGATACACAGCTCAGCAGACAGTATCACACAGGAGAGGATTAGATACACAGCTCAGCAGACAGTATCTCACAGGATAGGATTAGATACACGGCTCAGCAGACAGTATCACACAGGATAGGATTAGATACACGGCTCAGCAGACAGTATCACACAGGACAGGATTAGATACACAGCTCAGCAGACAGTATCACACGGGATAGGATTAGATACACAACTCAGCAGACAGTATCACACAGGATAGGATTAGATGCACGGCTCAGCAGACAGTATCACACAGGATAGGATTAGATACACAGCTCAGCAGTCAGTATCACACAGGACAGGATTAGATACACGGCTCAGCAGTATCACACAGGAGAGGATTAGATACACGGCTCAGCAGACAGTATCACACAGGAGAGGATTAGATACACGGCTCAGCAGACAGTATCACACAGGAGAGGATTAGATACGGCTCAGCAGACAGTATCACACAGGATAGATTAGATACACAGCTCAGCAGTCAGTATCACACAGGAGAGGATTAGATACACAGCTCAGGAGACAGTATCACACAGGATAGGATTAGATACACGGCTCAGCAGACAGTATCACACAGGAGAGGATTAGATACAGGCTCAGCAGACAGTATCACACAGGATAGGATTAGATACATGGTCAGCAGTCAGTATCACACAGGATAGGATTAGATACACGTCAGTAGTCAGTATCACACAGGATAGGATTGATACACGCTCAGCAGACAGTATCACACAGGAGAGGATTAGATACACGCTCAGCAGTCAGTATCACACAGGAGAGGATTAGATACACGGCTCAGCAGACAGTATCACACAGGATAGGATTAGATACACGGCTCAGCAGTCAGTTCACACAGGAGAGGATTAGATACACACTCAGTAGCAGTATCACACAGGATAGGATTAGATACACAGCTCAGCAGTCAGTATCACACAGGATAGGATGTAGATACACAGATCAGCAGACAGTATCACACAGGATAGGATTAGATACATGGCTCAGCAGACAGTATCACACAGGAGAGGATTAGATACACGGCTCAGCAGACAGTATCACAAGGATAGGATTAGATGCACGGCTCAGCAGACAGTATCACACAGGTAGGATTAGATACACGCTCAGCAGACAGCATGCACAGGATAGGATTAGATACACGGCTCAGCAGACAGTATCACACAGGATAGGATTAGATACAGGCTCAGCAGACAGTATCACACAGGAAGGATTAGATACACGGCTCAGCAGCAGTATCACACAGGATAGGATTAGATACACGGCTCAGCAGACAGTATCACACAGGAAGGATTAGATACACGGCTCAGCAGACAGTATCACACAGGATAGGATTAGATACACGGCTCAGCAGACAGTATCACACAGGATAGGATTAGATACACAGCTCAGCAGACAGTATACACAGGATAGGATTAGATACACATCTCAGCAGACAGTATCACACAGGATAGGATTAGATACACAGCTCAGCAGTCAGTATCACACAGGATAGGATTAGATACACGGCTCAGCAGTCAGTATCACACAGGATAAGATTAGATACACAGCTCAGCAGTCAGTACAGGATAGGATTAGATACACGGCTCAGCAGACAGTATCACACAGGATAGGATTAGATACACGGCTCAGCAGACAGTATCACACAGGATAGGATTAGATACACAGCTCAGCAGACAGTATCACACAGGATAGGATTAGATACACGGCTCAGCAGACAGTATCACACAGGATAGGATTAGATACACAGCTCAGCAGTCAGTATCATCACACAGAGAGGATTAGATACGGATCAGCAGACAGTATCACACAGGATAGGATTAGATACATGGATCAGCAGACAGTATCACACAGGGTAGGATTAGATACGGATCAGCAGACAGTATCACACAGGAGAGGATTAGATACGGATCAGCAGACAGTATCACACAGGATAGGATTAGATACATGGATCAGCAGACAGTATCAGACACGTCAGCTTAGATACCCGGCTGTGGGTTTTGCCGCCTGTGCTGAGCTCCCGGTGGTGTGCGGTGCGTTTCCGCTTCTATATATACCTGACACCCGCAGATCCGCTGACACCTGCGCTCGTGGTTTCCTCCCCGCGTTTCCCCCATGAAGGCTTTGGCAGATGCTCTTCCGCCGCGGCTCAGGAATGTTAGTAAATAATCACCGGCCTGATTTAGCCTCGTTACGTCCGAGATCTGCAGAATATCCGGATTCTCAGAGAGGAGGAAACGTTCCGCCAGGACGTAGAGATCGCAACATCCCGACAATCAAAGGAAAGGATGCGACGTATCGCGGCTGATGGTGGGAACTGGTCCATAGGTGAAAGCGACCCTGGAAAGACCCCAAATGTAGGGACAAGTGCACTTATATAAAAAACACCAAGAAAACTCACAGGACTTAAAAAAGAAAAAATATTTTTTGCCTCCATTTTCCGAGACTTGTGATTTGCATTTTTCCGTTAATGGAGATTTGTGTTTTGCTTTTGCACCATAGTTCTTATTGATACCATCCTTGGGGCACATACAGTGTTTTTGTGGGTGTAGTTACGATTGTACTGGTTTTATGGATGCAGCCATACTGAAAATTATTTTTTCGGGGGAAGAGGGAAGTTCAAATTTTCATGTTTGTTATTTTTGTTTTTTTTTCTTTTTAAAACTTTTTTTGCTTTTACTTGTTTCCTATTTTTAGTTCCCCTGAGTATTACTAAGCTTCATAGTAAAAATCACTATCTCTTAAAAGGGGCCTTCAAGGGAGGCCATGAAAATTTATCATCACCCTGTTATTGTGTCACAGGGGTGGAGAAGGAGTAAGGGGCACCTGGACGGATCCCCCACCGAGATTGTACCACCTAAACACTACTGTCAGAGGTGAACTGCAGCATTTAAATGATTAAACAGATGTGATTGGAGCAAGCAGAGGCAGGTTGACGTATTATTATGTCATGGGGCATGAAAGGGTCGAAAACAGAATTTTTTCTGTATATAAATCTTTGTACACAGTGAATCCTTTAATCCACCATCGATGGGACCTGACAGCTGCTGGATTACTGATGCATCATAATCTGTTTCAGGCTTTGCTACGCCAATCAGCATCTGTCTATCTTTTACCTGGATGTTCAGAGTCCTACAGATCCCGGTTCATCGATGATGACCTTAAATATCGGTCAGATGAGACCAAAGTAGAACTTTTTGGGCTAAATGCAAAATGTTATGTGTGGTAGAAAACTAACACTGCACATCACCCTGAAAACACAATCCCCACAGTCACACATAGTGGTGGTAGCATCTTGCTGTGAGGAGGCTTTTCTTCATCAGGGGCAGGGAAGCTGGTCAGAGGTGATGGGAAGATGGATGGAGCTAAATACAGGACAATCCTGGAGCAAAACCTGTTAGAGGCTGTGATGGTGTGATATGTTCTCTGGGTATCATTTTGTGTATATTTATATTTTACTGATTTACATGGTGTTTTCTTGCTGCCCGATATCATTCTGTGTATTCCACATATTTTCTAGAGTCTGAATTGTTAGCCTTTTGGCTGAAACCCCTGCTGACATCTCCTGATTGTCCATTCATGACCCCTCAGCTATCCAAATGCAGCCAGTCACCCCCTGTAGTGCCTTAATCCCTGAGGCACCTTTCCCAGGTCAGAAGTGGGGTGAAAGCCATCAAACCGGTCTGACTGCCCTGGAGATAAGGAGGGGGTCAGAGGACAACAGAGAGGTGGACATCAGTTCCCCTGTGAAAAGGATGGTGTACATACACATCACGTCAGAGAGAAAGAAGGAGGATTTCTTGTGGTTATCCTCTGTCGTCTGGATTATTGGACTCATCTCCTGGGACATTTATCCTGTTACTGGACTGCATTCGTGTTCTGGACTATTGTATCCTCAGTGTGGTGGATTGTTTATGGACCTTTTCGTTTTGTCTATAATAAAGGTCTAGGGATTGTTCACACTCCTCTTGCTCTGTTGATTGTGTGATACCGGAGAAGGACCCCGTGACAGAGGCTGGAAAATACTTGACACTCGGGCGTAGGTTCACCATCCAGCAGGACAACAACCCTCAACATCCTGCCAGAGCTACAATGGAGGGTTTAGATCAGAGCATATTCCTGTGCGTTAACGGCCCATTCACCGTCCAAACCCGAATCCCACTGAGAATCTGTGACAAGACATGAAGATTGCTGATTACAGACGTCTCCATCCAACTTCACTGAGCGAGAGTGAGTGTGCAAAGAAGGGACAAAATGTCACCTCTAGATGTGCAAAGCTGGAGAGACAGACCCCAAAAGACTGCAGAGAAAGGTGGAGAGACAGACCCCAGAAGACTGCAGAGAAAGCTGGAGAGACAGACCCAAAAAGACTGCAGAGAAAGCTGGAGAGACAGACCCCAAAAGACTGCAGAAAAAGCTGGAGAGACAGAACCCAAAAGACTGCAGAGAAAGGAAGAGAGACAGACCCCAAAAGACTGCAGAGAAAGGTGGAGAGACAGACCCCAAAAGACTGCAGAGAACGGTGGGAGAGACAGACCCCAAAAGACTGCAGAGAAAGGTGGAGAGACAGACTCCAAAAGACTGCAGAGAAAGGTGGAGAGACAGACCCCAAAAGACTGCAGAGAAAGGTGGAAAGACAGACCCCAGAAGACTGCAGAGAAAGCTGGAGAGACAGACCCCAAAAGACTGCAGAGAAAGGTGGAGAGACCGACCCCAAAAGACTGCAGAGAAAGGTGGAGAGACAGACCCCAAAAGACTGCAGAGAAAGGTGGGAGAGACAGACCCCAAAAGACTGCAGAGAAAGGTGGAGAGACAGACCCAAAAGACTGCAAAGAAAGCTGGAGAGACAGACCCCAAAAACTGCAGAAAAAGCTGGAGAGACAGAACCCAAAAGACTGCAGAGAAAGGAGGAGAGACAGACCCCAAAAGACTGCAGAGAAAGGTGGAGAGACAGACCCCAAAAGACTGCAAAGTAAAGCTGGAGAGACAGACCCCAAAAGACTGCAGCAGGAATTACAGAAAGGTGGTCTTAAAAAGTACTGACTCAGGGGCTGAATACAAATGCACCTCACAGTGTTCTGTCACATGATGTCGACACCATTGGTCCAATGGTAAAATACCTTATTGTGGTGGACAACCCCAAGAAAATTTTCTGCAACGGAAAACCCCTTTAAGCCCATTTACACTTTTCGAGACATCCAGATGAATTGTTGACTCTTCCCTGAACTTTCCTCCTGTTTATTCCCACTGCTGATCCTTCAGCAGGTGAACACACATATGAGAAAGGAAGGTCCTAATCTCCAGCGCCGTCCTGCAGCTTTGTCGTGTTGTCACATCATTTCCTGTCCCAAGAGCCAAAACTTTACATTCAGGTGTTTGGACTTTCCAACAACATAGAAAACATCACAGCATGGAAACCCTCGGTCTGCCGGCCTCGTACTGGTGAGACAGTGTTATTCCTCCTATTATTCGACACTTGATTGTATTTTTGCACTTAGACGTGGTGCGAGGTAGAAGAAAGGAAAAGTAAAAGAGAGACACAAACCGGGGACAGAAGAAGCTACAAATGTCGAAATGAGACGTACAGGGGGCACTGTAATGAAGGGATCAACATAAGGACGAACATTGGGTTAAAAATGTATAGTATGTGTCTGATGATGGATTGGCCCATCAGAGAGTCTATGATGCAGAGCACTAGACTGCAGGAACCAGAATAATACCCCTAGAACACCAGAGGTGTGATCACGACTGGAGATTAGGAACTAAGGCACCAAATTACTGACCACTATGGACTAAATCACCAAACCACTGACCAGCAGAAGCTGAATCACCAAATTAAGAACACCATGGAATGAATTACCAAACCACTGACCACCAGGGACTGAATCACCTAATCACTGGCCAGTAATTTACAGGGTTCCAACCAGTTATTTTTCCTCTCCAATGGGTAATGTTTACACATTTGGGGAGCGGTTGCTTTAAGTATGGATTCAGTGTTAATTTATTACCTCTTGGATCCATCGGTGGGAATGAATATGAATAAAATTACTAGCAAGATGGTTCATGGGTTTTGATAAGGCGTTTGGTATACTTGTGTGAGCCTTGCTTGCCATATGAATCCCTGAATTAACTATTGAGGAACAATATCCCTATTCTTTAACCCCTTCACCCCCAAGGGTGGTTTGCACGTTAATGACCGGGCCAATTTTTACAATTCTGACCACTGTCTCTTTATGAGGTTATAACTCTGGAACGCTTCAACGGATCTTCGCGATTCTGAGATTGTTTTCTCGTGACATATTGTACTTCATGTTAGTGGTAAAATTTCTTCGATATAACTTGCGTTTATTTTTGAAAAAAACGCAAATATGGCGAAAATTTTTAAAATTTTGCAATTTTCAAACTTTGAATTTTTATTCCCTTAAAACAGAGAAATATATCACACAAAATAGTTAAGAAATAACATTTCCCACATGTCTACTTTACATCAGCACAATTTTGGAACCAAAATTTTTTTTTGTTAGGAAGTTATAAGGGTTAAAAGTTGACCAGCGATTTCTCATTTTTACAGCAAAATTACAAGCCATTTTTTTTAGGGACCACCTCACATTTGAAGTCACTTTGAGGGGTCTATATGGCAGAAAATACCCAAAAGTGACACCATTCTAAAAACTGCACCCCTCAAGGTACTCAAAACCACATTCAAGAAGTTTATTAACCCTTCAGGTGCTTCACAGTAACTAAAGCAACGTGGAAGGAAAAAATGAATATTTTACTTTTTAGCCACAAAAATTATCTTTTACAAACTTTTTTTTTATTTTCACAAGGGTAAAAGGAGAAAATGGACAGATAAGGTTGTTATGCAATTTCTCCTGAGTACGCCAATACCCCATATGTGGGGGAAAACCACTGTTTGGGCACACGGCAGAGCTCGTAAGGGAAGGAGCGACGTTTGACTTTTTCAAACTAAAATTGGCTGGAATTTAGATTGGATGCCATGTCGCGTTTGGAGAGCCCCTGATGCGCCTAAACAGTGGAAACCCCCACAAGTGACACCATTTTGGAAACTAGACCCCCTAAGGTACTTATCTAGATCTGTTGTGAGCACTTTGAACCCTCAAGTGTTTCACAAAAGTTTATAAAGCCTGGGTGTGAAAAAAAAAAAATCAATTTTCCACAAAAATGATTTTTTAGTCCCAAATTTTTGAATTTTCCCAAGGAAATTGGACCCAAAAAGTTGTTGTCCAATTTGTCCTGAGTACGCTGATACCCCATATGTGGGGGGGGGAAACTGTTTGGGCGCACGGCAGGGCTTGGAAAGGAAGTAGTAACGTTTTGGAAAAATGATTTTTTAGTCCCAAATTTTTGAATTTTCCCAAGGAAATTGGACCCAAAAAGTTGTTGTCCAATTTGTCCTGAGTACGCTGATACCCCATATGTGGGGGGGGGGGAAACTGTTTGGGCGCACGGCAGGGCTTGGAAAGGAAGTAGTAACGTTTTGGAATGCAGACGTTAATGGGGGTCATGTTCCGTTTGCAGTGCCCCAGATGAGCCTAAACAGTGGAAACCCCCCACAAGTGACCCCATTTTGGAAACTAGACCCCCTAAGGAACTTATCTAGATCTTTGGTGAGCACTTTGAACCCCCAAGTGCTTAACACAAGTTTATAATGCCCGGGCATGAAAATAAAAAATCCTATTTTTTTCCCACAAAAATTATCTTTTAGTCACTAATTTTTTATTTTCCCAAGGGTAACAGGAGAAATTGGACCACATAAGTTGTTGTACAAATTTGTCCTGAGTACGCTGATACCCCATATGTGGGGGGGAACCACTGTTTGGGCGCACGGCAGAGCTCGGAATGGAAGGAGCACCATTTGACTTTTTCCAACCAAAATTGGCTGGAATTGAGTTTGGATGCCATGTTGCATTTGGAGAGCCCCTGATGTGCCTAAACAGTGGGAACCCCCCACAAATGACCCCATTTGGGAAACTAGACCCCCTAAGGAACTTATCTAGATTATTGATGAGCAATTTGAACCCCCAAGTGCTTCACACAAGTTTATAACGTAGAGCCGTAAAATTTAAAAATCATATTTTTTCCACAAAAATGATCTTTTCACCCCAATTTTTATTTTTCCAAGGGTAACAAGACTCCAAAAGTTATTGTGCAATTTGTCCTGAGTGCGCTGATACCCCATATGTGGGGGTAAACCACTGCTTGGGTGCATGGCAGAGTTTGGAAGGGAAGGAGCGCCGTCTGACTTTTTCAACGCAGAATTGGCTGGACGCCATGTCGTGTTTGGAGAGCTCCTGATCTGCCTAAACAGTGGAAACCCCCATAAATGACACCATTTTGGAAACTAGACCCCTCAAGGAACTTATCTAGATGTGTGGTGAGAACTTTGAACCCCCAGTGTTTCACTAAAGTTTATAACGTACAGCCGTAAAATAAAAAAATCTTTTTTTTTTACAAAAATGATTTTTTCGCCCCCAATATTTTATTTTCACAAGGGTAACAGAAGAAATTGGAACCCAAAAGTTGTTGTCCAATTTGTCCTGAGTACACTGATACCCAATATGTGGGCGAAAACTACTGTATGGGCACACGTCGGGGCTCGGAAGGGAAGTAGTGACGTTTTGGATGCAGACTTTGATGGAATGGTCTGGTGCGTCATGTCGCATTTGGAGAGCCCTGATGCACCTAAACAGTGGAAACCCCCACAAGTGACCCCATTTTGGCAAATAGACCCCACAAGGAACTTATCTAGATGTGTGGTGAGCACTTTGAACCCCGAAGTGCTTCACAAAGTTTATAACGCACAGCCGTAAAAAAAAAAATCTTTTTTTTTTTACAAAAATGATTTTTTTCGCCCCCAATATTTTATTTTCACAAGGGTAACAGGAGAAATTGGACCCCAAAAGTTGTTGTCCAATTTGTCTGAGTACGCTGATACCCAATATGTGGGAGAAAACTACTGTATGGGCGCACGTCGGGCTCGGAAGGGAAGTAGTGACGTTTTGGATTGCAGACTTTGATGGAATGGTCTGGGTGCGTCATGTCGCATTTGGAGAGCCCCTGATGCGCCTAAACAGTGGAAACCCCCCACAAGTGACCCCATTTTGGAAAATAGACCCCACAAGGAACTTATCTAGATGTGTGGTGAGCACTTTGAACCCCGAAGTGCTTCACAGAAGTTTATAACGCACAGCCGTAAAAATAAAAAAATCTTTTTTTTTTTTTGCAAAAATGATTTTTTCGCCCCAATATTTTATTTTTACAAGGGTAACAGGAGAAATTGGACCCCAAAAGTTGTTGCCCAATTTGTCCTGAGTACGCTGATACCCAATATGTGGGAGAAAACTACTGTATGGGTACACGTTGGGGCTCGGAAGGGAAGTAGTGACGTTTTGGATTGCAGACTTTGATGGAATGGTCTGGGGGCGTCATGTCGCATTTGGAGAGCCCCTGATGCGCCTAAACAGTGGAAATCCCCAACAAGTGACCCCATTTTGGAAAATAGACCCCACAAGGAACTTATCTAGGTGTGTGGTGAGCGCTATGAAGCCCCAAGTGCTTCACAGAAGTTTATAATGTACAGCCGTAAAAACAAAAAAATATTTTTTTTTGTACAAAAATGATATTTTCGCCCCAGTTTTTTATTTTCCCAAGGGTAACAGAAGAAATAGGACAAATTGCACAATAACTCTTGGGGTCCAGAGTACGCTGATACCCCATATGTGGGGATAAACTACTGTTTGGACGCATGGCAGAGCTCAGAAGTGAAGGAGCACCGTTTGACTTTTTCAAAGCAGAATTGGCTGGAATTGAGATCAGACGCCATGTCACATTTGGAGAGCCCCTGATGTGCCTAAACAGCGGAAACCCCCCAATTCTAACTCCAACCCTAACCCCAAACACCAATAACCCCAACACACCCCTAACCCCAACACACCCCTAACCCTAGTCCCAACCCTAACCACAAACCTAACCCTAACACACCCCTAATCCCAACCCTAACCCTAATCCTAACTTTAGTGCCAACCCTAACCCTAACTTTAGCCGCAACCCTAACCCTAACCCTAATGGGTAAAATGGAAATAAATACAATTTTTTAATTTTATTATTTTTCCCTAACTAAGGGGGTGATAAAGGGGGTTTGATTTACTATTTATAGCGGTTTTTATGATTGGCAGCTGTCACGCTAAAAGACGCTTTTTATTGCAAAAATAGTTTTTTGCATCGCCACATTTTGAGAGCTATAATTTTTGCATATTTTGGCCCACAGAGTCATGTGAGGTCTTATTTTTTGCGGGACGAGTTGACGTTTTTATTGGTACCATTTTTGAGCACGTGACATTTTTTGATCGCTTTTTATTTCGATTTTTGGGAGGTTAGAATGAACAAAAATCAGCAATTCATG
This sequence comes from Oophaga sylvatica, assembly GCA_033576555.1. NCBI lineage: Eukaryota > Metazoa > Chordata > Amphibia > Anura > Dendrobatidae > Oophaga > Oophaga sylvatica. The sequence continues at coordinate 28,417 of JARQOD010002693.1, read as the reverse complement.
AATTTCTTTTGGGGGAGGCGTTTTTATTGTTCCGCGTGTGGTAAAATTGATAAAGCAGTTTTATTCTTCGGGTCAGTACGATTATGGCGATACCTCATTTATATCATTTTTTTATGTTTTGGCGCTTTTATAGAATAAAAACAATTTTATATAAAAAATAATTATTTTTGCATCGCTTTATTCTGCGAGCTATAACTTTTTTATTTTTTTGCTGATGATGCTGTATGGTGGCTCGTTTTTTGCGGGACAAGATGACGTTTTCAGCGGTACCATGTTTATTTATATCGGTCTTTTTGATCGCGCGTTATTCCACTTTTTGTTCGGCGGTATGATGATAAAGCATTGATTTTTTGCTTCGTTTTTTTTTTTTTAAGGGGTTCACTAAAGGGGTTAACTAGTGGGACAGTTTTTAAGGGGGGGTCGTTACGGACGCGGCGATACCAAATATGTGTACTTTTATTGTTTTGTTTTTTTATTTACAGGAAGAAATTAATTTATTGGGGAATATTTTATTTTTTTTTATTTATTTTGGATTTTTTTTTATAACATGTTTATTTTTATTTTTTTAACTTTTTTACTTTGTCCCAGGGTGGACATCACTGTATTTTATCAAATCGCTGGTGTGACAGTGTGCACAGCACACTGTCACACCAGCGATCGCTCAGGCAGTGCAGCAGGCTTCTCAGTGCCTGCTCTCAACAGGCACTGAGGAAGCCGCCTCCCTCCAGGACCCCGGCGCCATCTTGGATCCGGGTCCTGGGAGGGAGGAAGCCTTCAGAACAGCGCGATCACATCGCGCTGGTCTGAGGGTCTCAGGGGGGCGCGCAGGGAGCCCCCACCCTGCGCGATCCTCCCCTGTGCCCCCAGTACACCGCGATCATGTTTGATCGCGGTGTGCTAGGGGTTAATGTGCCGGGAGCGGTCCGTGACCGCTCCTGACACACAGTCACGGGTGTCAGCTGTGATAATCAGCTGACACCTGGCGGCGATTAGCTGCGCTCCCCTCAGGAGCGCAGCTGATCGCCTATGACGTACTATCCCGTCCATGGGCAGAATGGCACGGGTTTTATGGACGGGATAGTACGTCTAATGTCAGAGAGGGGTTAAACCTCTGTGAGCCATTTCTTATAATGTGACCTTGAAATGTAACGCACTGCTATTGTCAATTGTCATGAAATGAGTTTTAGCCTGAAAGTCTTTATACTTTGTAATCAATTGAAACATCAGATCTAAATATACAATTCTTTCAGCAGAGATTGTGTCCTGTAAAGAAAGGTCCCATATGTTTTGATTGAGATATTCATTAAAGGATAGGATCTATTCCTCAGTTCCTGTCCTTATAAAGAAAATATCATCAATATATCTTTTGTACAATATGATGATGATTTGATTTTATGATAATCAGCCATGTTGGAATTGTATATAGTCTTTTGAAATTGCCAATAAAGAAGTTGCCAAACTAGGCGCGGATGAAGTGCCCATTGCGGTCCCATTTTTATATGAAAAATTGTGACTCAAACACAAGCAAGTTGGGGGTAAGTATAAACTCAATGCCATCAATTATAATCTGTTTATGTTTGATCGGCATATCTTTATCTCACCTGTGCACAAATTAATCAGTAGAGCACCTTAAGGCACTGTCACACTTAGCGATCGCACCAGCGATCACGAACACGACACGACCTGGCGAGATCGTTGGTGCGATCCCTATATGGTCGCTAATTAGCTTCCAAACACAAAGATCTCATCAGAGATCAGCGATCTGTATAACGACCTCTGCGGTCGTTGGGAAAACCTAGTCCCACCTGCGTCGCTAGTAAAGTCATTCATAAAGGGTGTCACACTCAGCGATTCAGGCTCACCAGCGGGACACCGACGACCAAAAAACGGCTCAGAACGTTCATGAACGATCAGCGACATCGCAGTGGGGGCCACATCGCTGCTACATGTCACACACAACGACGTCGCTAACGAGATCGCTGCTGCGTCATAAAATCGCTGACTCTTTAGTTAGCGATCTAGTTTAGTATGACAGTACCTTAAGGCGCTGTTTGTATCACACCAACCAGTCTAAACATGTATTCTGTTTGCTTTATTAATTTAGCTGATCAAGACCAATCACTAAAGAATACATTAGCAAAGAATAAACCACTAGTGACTGAATCAGCAAACTACTGACCACTACTGGATCCTTCAATTCAGTGAGCAATAAGTAGCCACCAAAGATTAGTCTGAGAGTCTGAGCACAGATATATCCAGTTTTCCTACAGATGATACTATACATGCACGCTTGGCTGAGCTGAGTGTTCATATCTATGGGGGATTGAGGGAGAACACTGTTGGCATATTGGAAAACATAGAAATATTTATTTTCCAGAAGGAGGAAAACTGTCTCTGGTGCCACTTCCCTTGAATTTCGGACCCTATGAAACCAAAAAGTCTACTCCTTTCAAAGGTCCAAAGTGTTCATCCCCAAGTTCCTATAGTCCTTTTCATCATATTCTAAGTATTTTCTCATTTCTGCAACATTTAGAAATCCAAAAGTAAGCATTTATTGTATTGAAAACTGGCACTAACGGGTAAACAAAGCTGCAGCTTTTTTGAACAACCCCAACTAATGTCTAAAGTAATGACCTATTTCATGACCGATGTCTGGACACAGCAAAACTATGTGAGATTTACTATATAGTAAGAATAAAAATTAAACTAATGATTATTGTTTTTCTATATTTAGAAATAAACTTCCTGGAAAGTTGTCAGGTTGTCAGGCAAAAGAAATGTGTGTGGAAAGGAAAAAAGGACCAAGTTCTGCAGCTCACAAGATGAATAAACACAGGCTTGGAGAGAAGACAGGTGTGATGCATTGGCAGGGGCCTTGGAAATGTGTATACAGTGTTCGCTTGTGACCAGTACACCCTGCAATAGTCAAATTATCACCTGTACCTTTTGGGAATATCCCATTAAAGTGATCTATATATACTTAACATTCTGATTAAAGTAACACACTGTAATTATACAGGGTCAATGTTATGGATTCCTTATAAAGAACTGATACCATGTACAGACAAAGAATTGCATGATGAACTGCCACCACTAGGGGGAGCTCCAAGTGTATACAGGTTTTATTGAATTCTATTGTAAATATGTCTTCGGTCAGCTCCCCCTGGTGGTGGCTGTGAGCAGACAGAATTCTGTATTTTTACTAACATCGGAACAGGGAGAGACAGGACTGAGGACGACATTAGAGCAGGATTTAAGGGAATTTGCTTTTTATCTACTCTAGAACACTACCTATAGGTATGGACTTTACTGCAGGGAATCCCAAGGAAGCATCTCCAAGCAACTGGTGACCTGCTGAAAGCATACAGATGTGACATGCAGAATTATTAGGCAGAAGTGCAGTAATTTGCTCAAAAATCAGAAAAGGTACTGCTCTGTCTGGTATTAGCGCTGTCCATTAAGCAGAGCGGGTGCAGTGCTCAGTCCCAATATCTGTACGGGTGCAGTGCTCGGTCCCAATATCTGTATGTGTGCAGTGCTCGGTCCCAATATCTGTATGGGTGCAGTGCTCAGTCCCAATATCTGTACGGGTGCAGTGCTCGGTCCCAATATCTGTACGGGTGCAGTGCTCAGTCCCAATATCAGCATGGGTGCAGTGCTCAGTCCCAATATCTGTACGGATGCAGTGCTCGGTCCCAATATCTGTAGGGGTGCAGCGCTCGGTCCCAATATCTGTATGGGTGCAGTGCTCGGTCCCAATATATGTATGGGTGCAGTGCTCAGTCCCAATATCTGTACGGGTGCAGTGCTCGGTCCCAATATCTGTACGGGTGCAGTGCTCAGTCCCAATATCTGTACGGGTGCAGTGCTCAGTTCCAATATCTGTATGGGTGCAGTGCGCACTCCCAATATCTGTAGGGGTGCAGCGCTCGGTCCCAATATCTGTACGGGTTCAGCGCTCGGTCCCAATATCTGTACGGGTTCAGCGCTCGGTCCAATACCTGTACGGGTACAGTGCTCAATCCCAATATTTGTATGGGTGCAGTGCTCGGTCCCAATATCTGTAGGGGTGCAGCGCTCGGTCCCATATCTGTACGGATGCAGTGCTCAGTCCCAATATCTGTATGGATGCAGTGCTCGGTCCCAATATCTGTACGGATGCAGTGCTCAGTCACAATATCTGTATGGATGCAGTGCTCGGTCCCAATATCTCTATGGGTGCAGTACACGGTTCCAATATCTGTATGGGTGCAGTGCTCGGTCCCAATATCTGTATGGGTACAGTGCTCGGTCCCAATATCTGTATGGGTGCAGTACACGGTCCCAATATCTATAAGGGTGCAGTGCTCAGTCCCAATATCTGTATGGGTGCAGTGCACAGGTCCCAATATCTATATGGGTGCAGTGCTCAGTCACAATATCTGTATGGATGCAGTGCTCAGTCCCAATATCTGTATGGGTTCAGCGCTCTGTCCCAATATCTGTACGGGTGCAGTGCTCAGTCCCAATATCTGTATGGTGCAGTGCTCAGTCACAAGATCTGTACGGGTTCAGCGCTCGGTCCCAATACCTGTACGGGTGCAGTGCTCAGTCCCAATATCTGTATGGGTGCAGTGCTCAGTCCCAATATCTGTATGGGTGCAGTGCTCAGTCACAATATCTGTACGGGTGCAGTGCTCAGTCCCAATATCTGTATGCGTGCAGTACACGGTCCCAATATCTATATGGGTGCAGTGCTCAGTCACAATATCTGTATGGATGCAGTGCTCAGTCCCAATATCTGTATGGGATCAGCGCTCTGTCCCAATATCTGTACGGTTGCAGTGCTCAGTCCCAATATCTGTATGGGTGCAGTGCTCAGTCACAAGATCTGTGCGGGTGCAGTGCTCGGTCCCAATATCTGTATGGGTGCAGTGCTCAGTCCCAATATCTGTATGGGTGCAGTGCTCAGTCCAATATCTGTATGGGTGCAGTGCTCAGTCACAATATCTGTACGGGTGCAGTGCTCAGTCACAATATCTGTACGGGTGCAGTGCTCGGTCCCAATATTTGTACGGGTGCAGTGCTCGGTCCCAATATCAGTACAGGTGCAGTGCTCGGTCCCAATATCTGTACGGGTGCAGTACACGGTCCCAATATCTGTACAAGTGCAGTGCTCGGTCCCAATATCTGTACGGGTGCAGTGCTGGGTCCCAATATCTGTACGAGTGCAGTGCTCAGTCCCAATATCTGTACGGGTGGAGTACACGGTCCCAATATCTGTACGGGTGCAGTGCTCAGTCCCAGTACCTGTACGGGTGCAGTGCTCGGTCCCAATATCTGTACGGGTGCAGTACACGGTCCCAATATCTGTACGAGTGCAGTGCTCGGTCCCAATGTCTGTACGGGTGCAGTGCTCGGTCCCAATATCTGTACGAGTGCAGTGCTCTGTCCCAATATCTGTACGGGTCCAGTGCTCAGTCCCAATATCTGTACGGGTGCAGTACACTGTCCCAATATTTGTACGAGTGCAGTGCTCGGTCCCAATATTTGTACGAGTGCAGTGCTCGGTCTCAATATCTGTACGGGTGCAGTGCTCGGTCCCAATATCTGTACGAGTGCAGTGCTCGGTCCCAATATATGTATGGATGCAATCGTAGGTCCCAATATCTGTACGAGTGCAGTGCTCGGTCCCAATATCTCTATGGGTGCAGTGCTAGGTCCCATATCTGTACGGGTGCAGTATACGGTCCCAATATCTGTACGAGTGCAGTGCTCGGTCCCAATACTCTGTACGGGTGCAGTGCTCGGTCCCAATATCTGTACGAGTGCAGTGCTCGGTCCCAATATCTGTACGGGTGCAGTGCTCAGTCCCAATATCTGTAGGGGTGGAGTACACGGCCCAATATCTGTACGGGTGCAGTGCTCAGTCCCAGTACCTGTACGGGTGCAGTGCTCGGTCCCAATATCTGTATGGGTGCAGTGCGCACTCCCAATATCTGTACGGGTTCAGCGCTCGGTCCCAATATCTGTACGGGTTCAGCGCTCGGTCCCAATACCTGTACGGGTGCAGTGCTCAGTCCCAATATTTGTATGGGTGCAGTGCTCGGTCCCAATATCTGTAGGGGTGCAGCGCTCGGTCCCAATATCTGTACGGATGCAGTGCTCAGTCACAATATCTGTATGGATGCAGTGCTCGGTCCCAATATCTCTATGGGTGCAGTACACGGTTCCAATATCTGTATGGGTGCGGTGCTCAGTCCCAATATCTGTATGGGTACAGTGCTCGGTCCCAATATCTGTATGGGTGCAGTACACAGTCCAATATCTCTATGGGTGCAGTACACGGTCCCAGTATCTGTACGGGTGCAGTGCTCAGTCCCAATATCTGTACGGGTGGAGTACACGGTCCCAATATCTGTACGGGTGCAGTACTCAGTCCCAGTACTGTACGGGTGCAGTGCTCGGTCCCAATATTTGTACGGGTGCAGTGCTCGGTCCCAATATCTGTATGGGTGCAGTGCGCACTCCCAATATCTGTATGGGTTCAGCGCTCGGTCCCAATATCTGTACGGGTTCAGCGCTCGGTCCCAATACTGTACGGGTGCAGTGCTCAGTCCCAATATTTGTATGGGTGCAGTGCTCGGTCCCAATATCTGTAGGGGTGCAGCGCTCGGTCCCAATATCTGTACGGATGCAGTGCTCAGTCACAATATCTGTATGGATGCAGTGCTCGATTCCAATATCTCTATGGGTGCAGTACCGGTTCCAGTTCCAATATCTGTACGGGTGCAGTGCTCAGTCCCAATATCTGTACGGGTACAGTGCTCGGTCCCAATATCTGTACGAGTGCAGTGCTCGGTCCCAATATCTGTACGAGTGCAGTGCTCAGTCCCAATATCTGTACGGGTGAGTACACGGTCCCAATATCTGTACGGCTGCAGTGCTCAGTCCCAGTACCTGTACGGGTGCAGTGCTCGGTCCCAATATCTGTATGGGTGCAGTGCTCAGTCCCAATATCTGTATGGGTGCAGTGCTCAGTCACAATATCTGTACGGGTGCAGTGCTCAGTCACAATATCTGTACGGTGCCGTGCTCGGTCCCAATATTTGTACGTGGCAGTGCTCGGTCCCAATATCTGTACGGGTGCAGTGCTCGGTCCCAATATCTGTACGGGTGCAGTACACGGTCCCAATATCTGTACGAGTGCAGTGCTCGGTCCCAATATCTGTACGAGTGCAGTGCTCAGTCCCAATATCTGTACGGGTGAGTACACGGTTCCAAGATCTGTACGGGTGCAGTGCTCAGTCACAAGATCTGTACGGGTGCAGTGCTCGGTCCCAATATCTGTATGGGTGCAGTGCTCAGTCCCAATATCTGTATGGGTGCAGTGCTCAGTCCCAATATCTGTATGGGTGCAGTGCTCAGTCACAATATCTGTACGGGTGCAGTGCTCAGTCACAATATCTGTACGGGTGCAGTGCTCGGTCCCAATATCTGTACGGGTGCAGTACACGGTCCCAATATCTGTACGAGTGCAGTGCTGGGTTCCCAATATCTGTACGAGTGCAGTGCTCAGTCCCAATATCTGTACGGGTGGAGTACACGGTCCCAATATCTGTACGGGTGCAGTACACGGTCCCAATATTTGTACGAGTGCAGTGCTCGGTCCCAATATCTGTACGGGTGCAGTGCTCGGTCCCAATATCTGTACGGGTGCAGTGCTCAGTCCCAATATCTGTACGGGTGCAGTACACGGTCCCAATATTTGTACGAGTGCAGTGCTCGGTCCCAATATTTGTACGAGTGCAGTGCTCGGTCCCAATATCTGTACGGGTGCAGTGCTCGGTCCCAATATCTGTACGAGTGCAGTGCTCGGTCCCAATATCTGTATGGGTGCTGTGATAGGTCACAATATCTGTACGGGTGCAGTGCTCGGTCCCAATATCTGTACGAGTGCAGTGCTCGGTCCCAATATCTGTATGGGTGCAGTCGTAGGTCCCAATATCTGTATGAGTGCAGTGCTCGGTCCCAATATCTGTATGGGTGCAGTGCTAGGTCCCAATATCTGTATGGGTGCAGTGCTAGGTCCCAATATCTGTACGGGTGCAGTATACGGTCCCAATATCTGTACGAGTGCAGTGCTCGGTCCCAATATCTGTACGGGTGCAGTGCTCGGTCCCAATATCTGTACGGGTGCAGTGCTCGGTCCCAATATCTGTACGAGTGCAGTGCTCGGTCCCAATATCTGTATGGGTGCAGTCGTAGGTCCCAATATCTGTATGAGTGCAGTGCTCGGTCCCAATATCTGTATGGGTGCAGTGCTAGGTCCCAATATCTGTACGGGTGCAGTATACGGTCTGTTATGTTATGGTAGCTGAGGAGTGCAGGCAAAAAAGGAAATACACCAGAGCAGTTGGAATCTATGAGATTGCAGTACCCTGACTAACCACCGCAACAAGAGGCAGCCGTGGAGCGTTCCTACGTTGGTCCTAGACGCCTCGTCACAGCCTGAGAAACTAACTACACCTAAAGATAGAAATAGGAAAGCTATCTGCCCCGGAGCAGAACCCAAAGATAATAGAAAGCCCCCAAACATGTAATGGCGGTTAGACAAGAGGAAATACTGACACAGAAAGAAAATAGTATGAGCAAACGCTGGGGCCCAAACTATCTAAATAGAAAAGGACAGGAAGGGTACTTACTGCAATCCCAGAAAACCCTGAAAAACACCAACTCTACTAATTTCAAAATCACCTGAGATCACACGACCTCTACCACCTAAATTAGTTCTCTGGTGTAACAAAAACAGCAGCCACTGAAAAAACTGGAAAAAGCAAAAGTACAAAACACAGTGGCTGGACTAAACTGAGAGGGCAAAAGCCCCGGAGGGGACCCAGAAGGCCCCCACAGAAGTGCAGGACCAAATGCAAAAATATAGCAAAAACACAAAATAAGAAATTGTCTTATCTGATAGCAGGAGATGCAGACACGACACAGCAGGCTACAAGGGAAACTGGAAAGAAGGATTCAGACCAGAACAATTGATCACCGGCAACCCTGATGGGAAAATCACTCCCTTATATAAGACCAATCAGTAACACCTGATTCCCAGTCCTCACAATCCTCACTAGTACCGCTTGTAACCACCAGAGGGAGCCTCTGCTCAGAACTCATCTCAAACCCATTCACAACAGTACCCCCCCCTTGAGGAGGGGTCACCGAACCCTCATTTGAGCAACCAGGTCGGTCAGGATGAGTTCTATGATACGCACGGATAAGTCTCCTAGCATGGATGTCCGAAGCAAACACCCAAGAATTGTCTTCCTGACCATAACCTCTCCATTTAACCAAATACTGGAGTCTTCGTCTAGAAAAACGAGAATCCAATATTTTCTCAACCACATACTCCAGATTGCCCTCAACCAAAACAGGGTCAGGAGGCACAGCAGCAGGAACCACTGGCTCAACAAACCTCTTCAACAAGGACTTGTGGAACACGTTATGGATCTTAAATGTCCCTGGAAGAAGCAAACGAAAAGAAACAGGATTAATAATCTCCATGATCTTATAAGGTCCAATGAACCTAGGCTTAAATTTAGGAGATGCTACTCTCATAGGAATATTCTTTGAGGACAACCAGACCAAGTTCCCCACTTTAAACCGAGGACCATCAGTCCTATGCCGGTTAGCAAACCGCTGGGCCTTCTCCTGAGAGAGGGACAACCTCTCCACTACCTGGTCCCAAATCTGCTGCATACGCTCAACAACAGAGTCAACACCTGGACAGACAGAAGCCTCCGTCTGTCCTGAAGAAAATCGAGGGTGAAACCCAGAATTACAGAAAAACGGAGACATCAAAGTGGCAGAGCTAGCCCTATTATTAAGAGCAAACTCAGCCAAAGGCAAAAAAGAGACCCAGTCATCCTGATCAGCAGACACAAAGCATCTTAGATAAGTCTCCAATGTCTGGTTTGTTCTCTCAGTTTGACCATTGGTCTGAGGATGAAATGCCGAGGAGAAAGACAATTGAACACCCAGTTTAGAACAAAAAGTCCTCCAAAATCTGGAAACAAACTGGACTCCTCTGTCAGACACAATGTTCTCAGGAATGCCGTGTAAACGAACCACGTGCTGAAGGAACAACGGCACCAATTCAGAGGAGGAAGGCAACTTAGGTAATGGCACAAGATGTATCATTTGGAAAACCTATCACAAATTACCCAGATGGTGGTCATTCTCTGAGAAACAGGAAGATCGGAAATGAAATCCATAGAGATATGGGTCCATGGTCTCTTGGGCACAGGCAATGGCATCAACAAACCACTAGAGCGAGAGCAAGGCTTGGAGCGAGAGCAAGTCCCGCAGGACTGCACAAATTCCCTGACATCGCGAGACAAGGTAGGCCACCAAAAGGACCGACTAACCAAGTCTCTGGTACCAAAAATTCCGGGATGCCCAGCCAATGCGGAACAATGAATCTCAGACATCACACTCTTTTTCCATTGGTCCGGGACAAACAATTTTCCAACAGGGCAGCGCTCGGGCCTAACCTCCTGACAACCCTCCAGAGCAAGTCTCAAATTGGGCGAGATGGCGGAAAGAACTACACCCTCCTTCAAAATAACAGAGGGATCAGATAGCTCAGGAGAGTCCGCAAGGAAACTCCTCGAGAGGGCATCCGCCTTAACATTCTTAGTGCCAGGAAGAAAGGAAACCACAAAATTAAAACGTGTGAAAAACAAGGCCCACCTGGCCTGTCTAGGATTGAGTCGCTTGGCAGATTCCAGATAGACCAGATTCTTATGGTCCGTAAGGACCACCACCTGATGTTTGGCTCCTCCAGCCAATGTCTCCACTCTTCAAAAGCCCACTTCATGGCCAATAACTCCCGATTACCCACGTCATAATTACGTTCAGTAGGAGAAAATTTTCGAGAGAAAAAGGCACAAGGGTTACTTTTAGAGGTCTCTGGATCTTTTTGGGACAAAACGGCACCTGCCCAATTTCAGAGGCATCAACCTCCACCTGAAATGGCAGAGAAACATCAGGCTGCCGTAGAACAGGAGCAGAAGTGAATCTCTGCTTAAGTTCCTGAAACGCAGAGACTGCCTCAGGAGGCCAATTCACCACATCAGAACCCTTTCTGGTCAAATCAGTTAATGGTTTAACAATAACAGAGAAATTACCAATAAATTTACGATAAAAATTGGCAAAACCCAAAAATCTCTGAAGAGCCTTTAATGAAGTAGGTTGGACCCAATCACAGATGGCCTGAACCTTGACCGGGTCCATTTCAATAACAGATGGGGACAAAATGAATCCCAGAAATGAGATCTTCTGTACGCCAAAAAGACACTTTGATCCCTTCACATACAGAGCATTCTCTCTCAAAATCTGGAATACAGTTCGAACATGTTTCACATGAGAGTCCCAGTCATTAGAAAAAATCAAGATATCATCCAAATAAACAATCAGAAACTTGTCCACAAAATCCCTGAAAATGTCATTCATGAAGGACTGGAAGACGGAAGGAGCATTAGTGAGCCCAAAGGGCATCACTAGGTACTCAAAATGCCCTTCAGGGTGTTAAATGCCGTCTTCCATTCATCCCCGTGCTTAATGCGAATAAGGTTATACGCCCCCTGAGGTCAAGCTTGGTAAACCAAGTAGCACTTTTCACCCTGGAAAACAGGTCAGAAATCAAGGGTAACGGGTATTGATATTTCACAGTAATATTGTTCAAGAGACGATAATCAATACACGGCCTTAATGAACCATCTTTTTTGGCCACAAAGAAAAAACCGGCACCTAAGGGTGAAGAGGATGGTCTGATATGACCCTTCTCCAATGATTCCTTGATATAAGACCGCATAGCGTCATGTTCAGGTACAGACAAGTTAAAAAGGCGACCTTTAGGGAATTTACTACCGGCACTAATTCAATAGCGCAGTCATAGCTCCTATGGGGAGGTAAGGATGCAGATTTACTTTCGCTAAACACATCAGAAAAATCAAACAAAAAGTCAGGAACATCCTCAGCCTGGGGGGAGGCAGAAAAAACAGGAGTGTTGGTATTAACACATTGGCAGCCCCAACTGGTTACAGACACAGATTTCCAATCCAAAACAGGATTATGAGACTGTAACCAAGGAAAACCCAGCACGATAATGTCATGCAGATTATATAGAACCAAAAATTTGCAGCACTCCTGGTGATCAGGTTCAACCCTCATTATCACCTGAGTAGAAAACTGGGGTTTATTCTCAGCCAAAGGGGTAGAATCGATCCCCAGTAAAGGAATAGACTTCTGTAGGGGTATCAAGGGAAACCCACAACGTTTAGCAAAATCATAATCCATCAGGTTAATAGCTGCTCCAGAATCAACAAAAGCCTGAGCAGAAAATGAGGACAGAGAGCATATCAGAGTGACAGTTAATAAAAACTTAGTCTGAACACTACCCAAGACAACTGAGCGTGCAAAATGTCTTCCCCGCTTAGGGCAGACTGAAATAGCATGAGAGGCATCACCACAGTAGAAACAAACCCATTGCGCTTTCGAAACTCATGACGCTGTGCCCCAGACACCACTCCATCACACTGCATGGGCTCAGCAGCTGGCTCACAAGGCAACACCACTCCACGCATACTTCTCCGCTCACGCAAACGTCTGTCAATTTGAATCGCTAATGACATAGAATCATTGAGACCAGAGGGGACAGGGAATCCCACCATAACATCCTTTACATTATCCGACAGACCCTTCCGGAAAAGGGCCGCCAAAGCGTCGTCATTCCATTTGGTCAGGACTGCCCACCTACGGAATCTCTGACAGTATAACTCAGCGTCATCAAGCCCCTGATTTAATGCCAACAAGGCTTTTTCAGCTTGATCAGTGACATTAGGCTCATCGTACAATAACCCCAAAGCCTGAAAAAATGCATCAACATCACTCAAACAGGATCCCCAGGTGTGAGGGAAAAAGCCCAATCCTGAGGATCGCCGCGCAGGAGAGAGATGATCAATTTGAACCTGCTGCGCTGCGTTTCCTGAGGACTTAGATTTTAAGGCAAGAAACAATTTACAATTATTTTTGAAATTCTGAAACTTAGCTCGATCCCCTAAAAACAAATCTGGCATGGGGATCCTAGGTTCCACAACAGGCAACCTAGCAAGATAGATAGCAATACTCCGAACCTCAGTGGCAAGCTGATCCACACGGCCAGACAACTGTGCAAACTCCATTGGGAGAAAAGATCCTCCCCAGCACCCAGAGATACAGATGGAAAAATAAAAAAATGCAGCAAACAGAAAAATATCTCTGACAACTTTTCTTCCTTCAAAATATTTTTTCCCTTCTGTGAGTACCATACAATTTTTATGGCCGGTGATACTGTTATGTTACGGTAGCTGAGGAGTGCAGGTAAAAAAGGCAATACACCAGAGCAGTTGGAATCTATGGGATTGCAGTACCCTGACTAACCACCGCAACAAGAGGCAGCCGTGGAGCGTTCCTACGTTGGTCCTAGACGCCTCGTCACAGCCTGAGAAACTAACTACACCTAAAGATAGAAATAGGAAAGCTATCTGCCCCGGAGTAGAACCCCAAAGATAATAGAAAGCCCCCAAACATGTAATGGCGGTTAGACAAGAGGAAATACTGACACAGAAAGAAAATAGTATGAGCAAAGCTGGGGCCCAAACTATCTAAATAGAAAAGGACAGGAAGGGTACTTACTGCAATCCCAGAAAACCCTGAAAAACACCAACTCTACTAATTTCAAAATCACCTGAGATCACACGACCTCTACCACCTAAATTAGTTCTCTGGTGTAACAAAAACAGCAGCCACTGAAAAAACTGGAAAAAGCAAAAGTACAAAACACAGTGGCTGGACTAAACTGAGAGGGCAAAAGCCCCCGGAGGGGACCCAGAAGGCCCCCACAGAAGTGCAGGACCAAATGCAAAAATATAGCAAAAACACAAAATAAGAAATTGTCTTATCTGATAGCAGGAGATGCAGACACGACACAGCAGGCTACAAGGGAAACTGGAAAGAAGGATTCAGACCAGAACAATTGATCACCGGCAACCCTGATGGGAAAATCACTCCCTTATATAAGACCAATCAGTAACACCTGATTCCCAGTCCTCACAATCCTCACTAGTACCGCTTGTAACCACCAGAGGGAGCCTCTGCTCAGAACTCATCTCAAACCCATTCACAACAACGGTCCCAATATCTGTACGAGTGCAGTGCTCGGTCCCAATATCTGTACGGGTGCAGTGCTCGGTCCCAATATCTGTACGGGTGCAGTGCTCGGTCCCAATATCTGTACGGGTGCAGTGCTCGGTCCCAATATCTGTACGGGTGCAGTGCTCAGTCCCAATATCTGTACGGGTGGAGTACACGGTCCCAATATCTGTACGGGTGCAGTGCTCAGTCCCAGTACCTGTACGGGTGCAGTGCTCGGCCCCAATATCTGTACGGGTGCTGTACACGGTCCCAATATCTGTACGAGTGCAGTGCTCGGTCCCAATATCTGTACGGGTGCAGTGCTCGGTCCCAATATCTGTACAAGTGCAGTGCTCGGTCCCAATATCTGTACGAGTGCAGTGCTCGGTCCCAATATCTGTACGAGTGCAGTGCTCAGTCCCAATATCTGTACGGGTGGAGTACACACGGTCCCAATATCTGTACGGCTGCAGTGCTCAGTCCCAGTACCTGTACGGGTGCAGTGCTCGGTCCCAATATCTGTATGGGTGCAGTTCTCAGTCCCAATATCTGTATGGGTGCAGTGCTCAGTCCTAATATCTGTATGGGTGCAGTGCTCAGTCACAATATCTGTACGGGTGCCGTGCTCAGTCCCAATATCTGTACGGGTGGAGTACACGGTCCCAATATCTGTACGGGTGCAGTGCTCAGTCCCAATATCTGTACGGGTGCAGTGCTACGGTCCCAATATCTGTATGGGTGCAGTGCTCGGTCCCAATATCTGTATGGGTGCAGTGCTCAGTCCTAATATCTGTATGGGTGCAGTGCACGTTCCAATATCTGTACGGGTGCAGTGCTCAGTCAAATATCTGTACGGGTGCAGTGCTCAGTCCCAATATCTGTACGGGTGCAGTGCTCAGTCCCAATATCTGTACGGTGCAGTGCTCGGTCCCAATATTTGTACGGTGCAGTGCTCGGTCCCAATATCTGTACGGTGCAGTGCTCGGTCCCAATATCTGTACGGTGCAGTGCTCAGGTCCCAATATCTGTACGGGTGCAGTACAGGTCCATATCTGTACGGGTGCAGTGCTCGGTCCCAATATCTGTACGGGTGCAGTGCTCGGTCCCAATATCTGTATGGGTGCAGTGCTCAGTCCCAATATCTGTAGGGTGCAGTACAGTCCCAATATTTGTACGAGTGCAGTGCTCGTCCCAATATCTGTACGGTGCAGTGCTCGGTCCCAATATCTGTACGGGTGCAGTGCTCGGTCCCAATATCTGTACGGGTGCAGTCTCGGTCCCAATATCTGTAGGGTGCGTGCTCGGTCCAATATCTGTACGGGTGCAGTGCTCGGTCCCATATCTGTACGGGTGCAGTGCTCGTCCCAATATCTGTAGGGTGGATTAGGTCCCAATATCTGTACGGGTGCAGTAACGGTCCCAATATCTGTACGAGTGCAGTGCTCGGTCCAATATCTGTACGGTGCAGTGCTCGGTCCAATATCTGTACGGGTGCAGTGCTCGTCCCAATATCTGTACGGGTGCAGTCCAGTCCCATACTGTAGGGTGCAGTGCTCTCTATCTTGTTTGTCCCAATATCTGTAGGGTGCAGTGCTCGGTCCTAATATCTGTATGGGTGCAGTGCTCAGTCCAATATCTGTAGGGTGGTTCCGGTCCCAATATTGTACGGGTGCAGTGCACGGTCCAATATCTGTACGGTGCAGTGCTCGGTTCCAATATCTGTACGGGTGCAGTCCGGTCCCAATATCTGTACGGGTGCAGTGCTCGGTCCCAATATCTGTACGAGTGCAGTGCTCAGTCCCAATATCTGTACGGGTGGTGTCACGTTCCAATATCTGTACGGGTGCAGTGCTCAGTCCAAATCTGTACGGGTGCAGTGCTCGTCCCAATATCTGTAGGGTGCAGTGCTCAGTCCCAATATCTGTACGGTGCAGTGCTCGGTCCCATATTGTACAGTGCAGTGCTCGGTCCCAATATCTGTACGGTGCAGTGCTCAGTCCAATATCTGTACGGGTGGAGTCACGGTCCCAATATCTGTACGGTGCAGTGCACGGTCCCAATATTCTGTACGAGTGCAGTGCTCAGTCCAATATCTGTACGGGTGCAGTACTCGGTCCCAATATCTGTACGGTGCAGTGCTCAGTCCCAATATCTGTACGGGTGCAGTGCTCGTCCAATATTTGTACGGTGCAGTGCTCGTCCCAATATTGTACGGTGCAGTGCTCGTCCAATATCTGTAGGGTGCAGTGCTCGGTCCCAATATCTGTACGGTGCAGTGCTCGGTCCCAATATCTGTATGGGTGCAGTGCTCAGGTCACAATATCTGTACGGGTGCAGTGCTCGTCCCAATATCTGTACGGTGCAGTGCTCGGTCCCAATATCTGTAGGGTGCAGTTAGGTCCCAATATCTGTACGGTGCAGTCCGGTCCCAATATCTGTACGAGTGCAGTGCTCGTCCCAATATCTGTACGGGTGCAGTGCCGGTCCAATATCTGTACGGGTGCAGTGCTCAGTCCAATATCTGTACGGGTGCAGTCTCGGTCCAATATCTGTACGGGTGCAGTGCTCGTCCCAATATCTGTAGGGTGCAGTGCTCGGTCCCAATATCTGTATCGGGTGCAGTGCTCAGTCACAATATCTGTACGGGTGAGTGTCGTCCCAATATCTGTACGGGTGCAGTGCTCGGTCCCAATATTGTACGAGTGCAGTGCTCGGTCCCAATATCTGTACGGTGCAGTGCTCGGTCCCAATATCTGTACGGGTGCAGTGCCGGTCCCAATATCTGTACGGGTGCAGTGCTCGGTCCCAATATCTGTACGGTGCAGTGCTCAGTCCCAATATCTGTACGGTGGAGTACACGGTCCAATTCTGTACGGGTGCAGTGCTCAGTCCCAGTACCTGTACGGGTGCAGTGCTCGGTCCCAATATCTGTAGGGTGCAGTATACACGGTGTCCTCCAATATCTGTACGAGTGCAGTGCTCGGTCCCAATACTGTACGTGCAGTGCTCGGTCCCAATATTATCGTAACGAGTGCAGTGCTCAGTCCCAATATCTGTACGGGTGGAGTACACGGTCCCAATATCTGTACGGTGCAGTGCTCAGTCCAGTACCTGTACGGGTGCAGTGCTCGGTCCCAATATCTGTACGGGTGCAGTACACGGTCCCAATATTTGTACGAGTGCAGTGCTCGGTCC
This sequence comes from Oophaga sylvatica, assembly GCA_033576555.1. NCBI lineage: Eukaryota > Metazoa > Chordata > Amphibia > Anura > Dendrobatidae > Oophaga > Oophaga sylvatica. The sequence goes on along the minus strand of JARQOD010002693.1, from coordinate 11,008 downwards.
CAATATCTGTACGGGTGCAGTGCTCGGTCCCAATATCTGTACGAGTGCAGTGCTCGGTCCCAATATCTGTATGGGTGCCGTGCTAGGTCCCAATATCTGTACCGGTGCAGTGCTCAGTCCCAATATCTGTACGAGTGCAGTGCTCGGTCCCAATATCTGTATGGGTGCAGTCGTAGGTCCCAATATCTGTACGAGTGCAGTGCTCGGTCCCAATATCTGTATGGGTGCAGTGCTAGGTCCCAATATCTGTACGAGTGCAGTGCTCGGTCCCAATATCTGTACGGGTGCAGTGCTCGGTCCCAATATCTGTACGAGTGCAGTGCTCGGTCCCAATATCTGTACGGTGCAGTGCTCGGTCCCAATATCTGTACGGGTGCAGTGCTCAGTCCAATATCTGTACGGGTGAGTGCTCGGTCCCAATATCTGTACGGGTGCAGTGCTCAGTCCCAATATCTGTACGGTGCAGTGCTCGTCCCAATATCTGTACGGGTGCAGTGCTCGGTCCCAATATCTGTACGGGTGCAGTGCTCAGTCCCAATATCTGTACGGGTGCAGTGCTCAGTCCCAATATCTGTACGGGTGCAGTCGCTCGTCCCAATATCTGTACGGGTTCAGCGCTCGGTCCCAATACCTGTACGGGTGCAGTGCTCGGTCCCAATATCTGTACGAGTGCAGTGCGCACTCCCAATATCTGTACGGGTGCAGTGCTCAGTCCCAATATGTGTACGGGTGCAGTGCTCGGTCCCAATATCTGTACGAGTGCAGTGCTCGGTCCCAATATCTGTATGGGTGCAGTGCTAGGTCCCAATATCTGTACGGGTGCAGTACACGGTCCCAATATCTGTACGAGTGCAGTGCTCGGTCCCAATATCTGTATCGGTGCAGTCGTAGGTCCCAATATCTGTATGGGTGCAGTCTCAGTCCCAGTACCTGTACGGGTGCAGTGCTCAGTCCCAATATCTGTATGGGTGCAGTGCTCGGTCCCAATATCTGTACGGGTTCAGCGCTCGGTCCCAATATCTGTACGGGTGCAGTGCTCGGTCCCAATATCTGTACGAGTGCAGTGCTCGGTCCCAATATCTGTATGGGTGCAGTCGTAGGTCCCAATATCTGTACGGATGCACTGCTCAGTCCCAATATCTGTACAGATTCAGTGCTCGGTCCCAATATCTGTACGGGTGCAGTGCTCAGTCCCAATATCTGTACGGATTCAGTGCTCAGTCCCAATATCTGTACGGATTCAGTGCTCAGTCCCAATATCTGTACGGGTGCAGCGCTCGGTCCCAATATCTGTACGGATTCAGTGCTCAGTCCCAATATCTGTATGGGTGCAGTCGTAGGTCCCAATATCTGTACGGATGCACTGCTCAGTCCCAATATCTGTATGAGTGCAGTGCTCGGTGCCCAATATCTGTATGGGTGCAGCGCTCGGTCCCAATATCTGTACGGATTCAGTGCTCGGTCATCACTCTGCTCATCACAGTCAGATGCACCTTGTCCTGTTCATTGCACGGAGCCGTCCTACTCCGGGATGTGAACATCAGATGCACCGAGAAAATGAGATTTTCCTCCAACGACAACAAAAATGGGTAAAAATTGCAAACTTGCTTGTATTAATCAGATATTAAACAATGACTGCGCTGGTGCCGTGAGATCCAGGACCAACGTCTGGTGAATCGTGGCAAGATTAAGGCTGAGCTGAAACGCGTCGGTTGTTGGTCATGGATCTCATGGTGGACAGGGCAGTCATCCTTTAATATCTGATTATTAAAACCAAGTTTTCAATCTTTACCCATTTTCGTTGTCTCTCGAGGAAAATCTCTTTTTTTGGGGTTTTGACGTCACAGAGATGACGACGAGGAGATGACGCTGCGGACTGACGGGGAAATCTCACCGCTGCTTCTTCCATTCACAACAGGAAACAAATGTGGGAAAAAAACAAGACCTGACAGAAAACGCTTCCCTCGTCCACCGCAGAAAGAGGACGGGTAGACGGAGCGAGAGCTTTCTACCCAAGCCTGGTGCCAAGGACAACAGAGGCGCAGAGCAGGAAACGGCGCAGGAGAATCTAAACAGCGGGAGGAAGAGGATGTGCCGCGCGCGGCGGCTCAGACAATCTCAGCGCTGATAATTCACTTGTTTTGATCCTGGAGGAAAAGGAATCCACATCAGACCTCAAGTCATCTGCGTCACCAGCCGCTTTTGATTTGCAGCTGGACTTGTTTACAGACAATGCTCCGGGGTCACATACTTTTCCTGGATTCACATAGTAGTGACAGACTGGCACAATGCGGGCATCTTATGTCATACTGCAACACATGATTGTACGGAAACAAGACTAAAGGAAGCCATCAGCGAGTCACAAAGAGGGAAAGAGGCATCAAAGAAATGCAACAAATGGAGGAACAATAAGTAACGGAGCTGACGGGATGAAAAGGGGTCAGCAAGAAGGAGAGGCCGGACAGGAATGGAAATGCTGGGAAAATAATGCTGTGCACACTCTGCACCCCATCTTTACTGAAAAAAAACTGAAATGTAGAACTTTTTGCAAATTTATTAAAAAAGAAAAGAGTATTATTACAATTACACACGTTTTGTTATACACACGTTTATTCCCATTGTGTCTATTGGAACAACACAAAAAAAACAGACAAAAAAAGGCAAATTGGACATAATTCACACAAAAATCCCAAAAATGGGCCGGACAAGATTGTTGGCACCCTCAGATTAATATTTGGTCACACCCCTTGGAATAAATAATTGCAATCAATCGCTTCCTATAACCATCCACAAGCTTCCTACTCCTCTCAGCTAGAAGTTTGGACCACTCTTCTTTTGGCAAACTGCTCCCTGTCTCTCATATGTGAAGGCGCCTTCTCCCAACAACAATTTTAGGATCTCTCCACAGGTGATCAATGGGATTTAGATCCGGACTCATTGCTGACACTTCAGAACTCTCCAGTGCTTCGTTTCCATCCATTTCTGGGGGCTTCTTGAAGTCTGTTTGGGGTCATTGTCCTGATGGAAGACCCATGATCTAGGATGCAAACCCAGCTTTCTGACACTGGGCGCTACATTGCCACCCAAAATCCTTTGGTAATCTTCAGATTTCATGAAGCCTTGCACACAGATAAGACATCCAGTGCCAGAGACAGCAGAACAGCCCAAAACATCTGTGACCCTCCACCATACCTGACTGTAGGTATTGTGTTCTATTATTTGTAGGCTTCATTCCATTTCAGTAAACAGTAGAATGATGTGCTTTACCAAAAAGCTCTATCTTGTCTTCATCTGTCCTCAAGATGCTTTCCCAGAAGGATTTTGGCTTACGTACATTTTGGCAACCTGGGGTCTAGCTTTTCTATGTCTCTCTGTCAGAAGGGTCTCCTGCCATAGCGTTTCATTTAATTCACTTGTAGATGGATAGTTCACGCTGACACTGATGCATCCTGAGCCTGAAGGATGGCTTGAATTTCATTGGACCTTGATTGGGGCTGCGTATCCACTATCTGGACTACCCTGTGTAGCAACTTTTCATCAATTTTTCTCTGTCGTCCACGTCCAGGGAGATTAGCTACAGTGCCATGGGTTGTAAACTTCTTAATTATGTTGCGCAGACGAAGACGAAGGAACATCAAGATCTCTGGGGATGGACTTGTAACCACATGTCAAACAAAACATGTGTAATGAAATTAATTTTCTGGGTGAAATAATTCATTTTCTGAAACAATTTAAGAGTGCCAACTGAGCAAAAGAAAACCTTGTAGCGTTTCGCTACACAGCTTAGTCAGGGCGCACATAATTATACTGTATACAGTATGTGTGGATGGTAAACACTGCAATATTTTCTGTTCATTTCCATTTCTGTACTCAAAGTTTTTCTTTGTCTTTTATTCTATTTTGGTACTTTATATATTATTTTACTAAAATGCATTGTGAGTTCGTGGGTAATTGTAACTGTTATTTGAGAACTGCCTTCATTATTGCGAGATTTTTGTAGATTAAAATTAATAAGACTCACTCAATATATTGTACGAGAGAAAAATATTCAGCGTTAGTACAAAATTCTGTTGTATTCATATAATGTACAGGATTTATATACAGAACATGGACCTATTTTTACCTTGATTACTGATAAAACAGTATCAATAATGCGCGATCACCACTAGGGGGAGCTCCCTTTTATAACAGACGATTAACAATAAATAAGATCCTGTCTGCGGCCACCACTAGGGGGAGCTCCCTGTATACAGAGATACATGATAAGATCCTGTCTGCAGCCACCAGTAGGAGGAGCTCCCTGTAGACAGAGTACATGATAAAATCCTGTCTGCAGTCACCACTAGGGGGAGCTCCCTGTATACAGAGATACATGATAATATCCTGTCTGCAGCCACCACTAGGGGGAGCTCCCTGTATACAGAGATACATGATAAGATCCTGTCTGCAGCCACCACTAGGGGGAGCTCCCTGTATACAGAGATACATGATAAGATCCTGTCTGCAGCCACCAGTAGGAGGAGCTCCCTGTAGACAGAGATACATGATAAAATCCTGTCCGCAGCCACCACTAGGGGCAGCTCCCTGTTTACAGATACATGATAAGATCCTGTCTGCAGTCACCACTAGGGGAGCTCCCTGTATACAGAGATACATGATAAGATTCTGTCTGCAGCCACCACTAGGGGGAGCTCCCTGTAGACAGAGATACATGATAAGATCCTGTCTGCAGTCACCACTAGGGGAGCTCCCTGTATACAGAGATACATGATAAGATTCTGTCTGCAGTCACCACTAGGGGAGCTCCCTGTATACAGAGATACATGATAAGATTCTGTCTGCAGTCACCACTAGGGGGAGCTCCCTGTATACAGAGATACATGATAAGATCCTGTCTGCAGTCACCACTAGGGGGAGCTCCCTGTATACAGAGATACATGATAAGATCCTGTCTGCAGTCACCACTAGGGGGAGCTTCCTGTATACAGAGATACATGATAAGATTCTGTCTGCAGCCACCACTAGGGGGAGCTCCCTGTATACAGAGATACATGATAAGATCCTGTCTGCAGTCACCACTAGGGGAGCTTCCTGTATACAGAGATACATGATAAGATCCTGTCTGCAGCCACCACTAGGGGGGAGCTCCCTGTATACAGAGATACATGATTAGATCCTGTCTGCAGCCACCACTAGGGGCAGCTCCCTGTATACAGAGATGCATGGTAAGATTGTGTCTGCAGCCACCACTAGGGGCAGCTCCCTGTATACAGAGATGCATGGTAAGATTGTGTCTGCAGTCACCACTAGGGGGAGCTCCCTGTATACAGAGATACATGATAAGATCCTCTCTGCAGCCACCACTAGGGGGAGCTCCCTGTATACAGAGATACATGATAAGATCCTCTCTGCAGCCACCACTAGGGGGAGCTCCCTGTATACAGAGATACATGATAAGATCCTCTCTGCAGCACCACTAGGGCAGCTCCTGTATACAGAGATGCTTAAGATGTGTCTGCAGCCACCTAGGGCAGCTCCCGTATACAGAGATCATGGTAAGATTTGTCTGCAGTCACCACTAGGGGGAGCTCCCTGTATACAGATACTGAAGATCCCTCTGCACCCATGGACCTGTATACAGAGTATGTAAGATCTGTATGCCACCACTAGGGGGAGCTCCCTGTATACAGAGATACATGATAAGATCCTGTCTGCAGTCACCACTAGGGGGAGCTCCCTGTATACAGAGATACATGATAGATCTGTCTGCAGCCACCACTAGGGGGAGCTCCCTGTATACAGAGATACATGATAGATCCTTCTGCAGCACCACTGGGAGCTCATGATCAGATACATGATAGACCGTCGAGCCACCACTAGGGGGAGCTCCCTGTATACAGAGATACATGATAAGAACCTGTCTGCAGCCACCACTAGGAGGAGCTTCCTGTATACAGAGATGCATGGTAAGATTGTGTCTGCAGCCACCACTAGGGGGAGCTCCCTGTATACAGAAATACATGATAAGATCCTATCTGCAGTCACCACTAGGGGGAGCTCCCTGTATAAAGAGATACATGATAAGATCCTGTCTGCAGCCACCACTAGGGGGAGCTCCCTGTATACAGAGATACATGATAAGATCCTGTCTGCAGTCACCACTAGGGGGAGCTCCCTGTATACAGAGATACATGATAAGATTCTGTCTGCAGCCACCACTAGGGGAGCTCCCTGTATACAGAGATACATGATAAGATTCTGTCTGCAGCCACCACTAGGGGGAGCACCCTGTATACAGAGATGCATAAGATCCTGTCTGCAGCCACCACTAGGGGAGCTCCCTGTATACAGAGATACATGATAAGATCCTGTCTGCAGCCACAACTAGGGGAGCTCCCTGTATACAGAGATACATGATAAGATCCTGTCTGCAGTCACCACTAGGGGGGAGCTCCCTGTATACAGAGATGCATAAGATCCTGTCTGCAGTCACCACTAGGGGGAGCTCCCTGTATACAGAGATGCATAAGATCCTGTCTGCAGTCACCACTAGGAGGAGCTCCCTGTATACAGAGATACATGATAAGATTCTGTCTGCAGCCACCACTAGGGGGAGCTCCCTGTATACAGAGATACATGATATGATCCTGTCTGCAGCCACCACTAGGGGGAGCTCGCTCCCTGTATACAAATTTACCGTAGCTTAGTGACAACAGCATGCAGGTCAGGGTCTCTCGCAGTCGTGTGCTCTCTCTCTCTGTGGTAGATATAGTGGGTACGGAAAGTATTCAGACCCCTTTACATTTTTCACTCTTTTTTTCAATGCAGCCATTTGGTAAATTTTAAAACTAAATTTTTTTCTCATTAATGTGCACTCTGCCCCTCATCTTGACTGAAAAAAAAACAGAAATTTAGAAATTTTTGCAAATTTATTAAAAAAGAAAAACTGAAATATCACACAGTCATAAGTATTCAGCCCCTTTGCTCAGTAGTGAGTAGAAGCACCTTTTGAGCTAGTACAGCCATGAGTCTTCTTGGGAATGATGATACAAGTTTTTCACCCCTGGATTTGGGGATCCTCTGCCATTCTTCCTGGCAGATCCTCTCCAGTTCCATCAGGTTGGATGGTGAATGTTGGTGGACGGCCATTTTCAGGTCTCTCCAGAGATGCTCAGTTGGGTTTAGGTCAGGGCTCTGGCTGGGTCAGTCAGGAATGGTCACAGAGTTGTCCTGAAGCCGCTCCTTTGTTATTTTAGCTGTGTGCTTAGGGTCATTGTCTTGTTGGAAGGTGAACCTTCGGCCAAGTCTGAGGTCCAGAGCACTCTGGAAGAGGTTTTCCTCCAGGATATCTCTGTACTTGGCCACATTCATGTTTCCTTCAGTTGCAACCAGTCGTCCTGTCCCTGCAGCTGAAAAACACCCCCATAGCATGATGCTGCCTCCACCATGTTTCACTGTTGGGATTGTATTGGGCAGGTGATGAGCAGTGCCTGGTTTTCTCCACACATACCGCTTAGAATTATCACCAAAAAGTTCTATCTTCATCTCATCAGACCAGAGAATCTTATTTCTCATAGTCTGGGAGTCCTTCATGTGTTTTTTAGTAAACTCTATGCAGCTTTCATATGTCTGGCACTGAGGAGAGGCTTCCGTCGGGCCACTCTGCCATAAAGGCCCGACTGGTGGAGGCTGCAGTGATAGTTGACTTTGTGAAACTTTCTCCCATCTCCCTACTGCATCTGTGGAGCTCAGCCACAGTGATCTTGGGGTTCTTCTTTACCTTTCTCACCAAGGCTCTTCTCCCACGATTGCTCAGGTTGGCTGGACGGTCAGGTCTAGGAAGACTTCTGGTGGTCACAAACTTCTTCCAGTTAAGGATTATGGAGGCCACTGTGCTCTTAGGAACCTTGAGTGCTGCAGAAATTATTTTGTAACCATGGCCAGATCTGTGCCTTGCACAATTCTGTCTCTGAGCTCCTTGGCCGGTTCCTTTGACCTCATGATTCTCATTTGGTCTGACATGCACTGTGACCTGTGAGGTCTTATATAGACAGGTGTCGCCTTTACAAATCAAGTCCTATCAGTGTAATTACACACAGCTGGACTCCAATGAAGGAGAAGAACCATCTCAAGGAGGATCACAAGGAAATGGACATCATGTGACGTAAATATGAGTGTCTGAGCAAAGGGTCTGAATACTTATGACCATGTGACATTTCAGTATTTCTTTTTTTAATAAATTTGCAAAAATTTCTACATTTCTGTTTTTTTTCAGTAAAGATGGGGTGCAGAGTGTACATTAATGAGGAAAAATTTAAAGGGGTCTGAATACTTTCTGTACCCACTGTATACTAGCTGTGCTCAACCACTTTTGACACCATTTAGACAATATCTCAAATAACTCAAACACATTCTATTTATTTTATTTATATCCTAACGAACTCCAAGTTTTGAGATCATGAACTCATTTCCACCAAAGGAAAAAACAAACAAAATATGTACAAAACAAGAAAGGTGATTAAAGATAAAAAGCAAAAACAGGAAACGCGGCAGAACAAACGTCCAAGGACAAATCCTACAAAAATTCTGTAAAATCTACTACTCTACTGGAGTCATCTATAAAGAGAGCAACATAACGAACATACAGATGTTACATTCACAAGGTCTATTATTATAAATGATACTAAACTCAGTGCAGCCGCCTGCAGTGTAATGTACTGTATGTCAGGAAGTGACAGTCAGAGGAAGAAGGAAATACAGAAACACACAGAAAATTTCTGCTGCATACTAGTAAACAATAACTATTATAATACTGCCCCCTATGTACAAGAATATAACTTCTATAATACTGCCCCTATGTACAAGAATATAACTACTATAATACTGCTCCTATGTACAAGAATATAACTACTATAATACTGCCTCTATGTACAAGAATATAACTACTATAATACTGCTCCTATGTACAAGAATATAACTACTATAATACTGCCTCTATGTACAAGAATATAACTACTATAATACTGCCCCCTATGTACAAGAATATAACTACTATAATACTGCCTCTATGTACAAGAATATAACTACTATAATACTGCCCCTATGTACAAGAATATAACTACTATAATACTGCTCCTATATGCAAGAATATAACTACTATAATACTGCCCCCTATGTACAAGAATATAACTACTATAATACTGCCCCATGTACAAGAATATAACTACTATAATACTGCTCCTATATGCAAGAATATAACTACTATAATACTGCCCCCTATGTACAAGAATGTAACTACTATAATACTGCCCCTATGTACAAGAATATAACTACTATAATACTGCTCCTATATGCAAGAATATAACTACTATAATACTGCCCCCTATGTACAAGAATATAACTACTATGTTACTGCTCTGTTATGAATGTGCTAGAGATGGTTTCTGAGCAGAGGCTCCCTCTGGTGATTACAGACAGTACTGAACCTTTCAGCGAGGAGTGGCAATCTAGGTTCACTGACTGGTCTGATATAAGGGAGGTTCCCTCCCATGATGGTTGCCTGTGATCAATTGTTCTTGTCTCAATTGTGGTTCCTTGTTCATTTGGAAGTTTGCTGCAGTCTTGCCTGCATCTCCTGCTTTCAGATAAGATATTTTTTGCTTTTCTTTTTGTGCTTGCTTTTTGCATTGGTTTTCTGCACTTTTGTGGAGGTCAGCCAGGTCCCCTCCTGGGGCCTGAGCTCCTCACAGTTTATCTGCAGCCACTGTTATTTGCTCATTTGCTTTTTCCTGTTTTTTCAGCGGCTGCGGCTTGGTTTTTGTTCACACTGAGATCTGATTTAGTGGGTGGTGAGATCGTGTGATCTCAGTATTTTTGTAATCAGAATTGTTGGATTTTTGTAGGGTTTTCTGGGTTGCAGAAAGTAATCTCTCCTGTCCTATCCTATTTAGTCAGCTTGTGGCCTCAGCGTCTGCTCAGTCTATTTTCTGCTGATGTTTGTATTTTCATCTTGTCTAACCGCCATTACATGTTTGGGGGCTTCCTATTTTCTTTGGGGATCTGCTCCGGGCAGATAGCTTTCACCTTTCTGCCTTTAGGTGTAGTTATCTCTCAGGCTGTGATGAGGCGTCTAGGATCAACGTAGGAACGCTCCACGGCTACCTCTAGTTGTGTCGTTAGTTTAGGAATCTGCAACCCATCAGTTACCAACATCTCAGGTGTTCTGCTGCACTGCTGTTGTTCCTGTCCTCCTCAGCTACCGAAACATAACAGTATCACCGGCCATAACTGAAAATTATATGGTACTCACAGAAGGGAAAAATAGTGTGGAAAGAAAAAAGTTGTCAGAGTTGTCAGAGATTTTTTTTTTTTCTGTCTGTTGCATTTTTTGCCTCTTTTTCTCTGGGTGCTGAGGAGGATTTTTTTTCTCTCAATGGAGTTTGCACAGTTGTCTGGCCGTGTGGAGCTGCTTGCCACTGAGGTTCGGAGTATTGCTACCTATCTTGCTGGGTTGCCGGTTCTGGAACCTAGGATTCCCATGCCAGATTTGTTTTTGGGGGATCGGGCTAAATTTCTGAATTTCAAAAATAACTGTAAGTTGTTTTTTGCCTTAAAGCCTAAATCTTCAGGTAACGCAGCACAGCAGGTTCAAATTGTCATCTCTCTCCTGCGCGGCGATCCTCAGGATTGGACTTTTTACCTGACACCTGGGGATCCTGTTTTGAGTAATGTTATGCATTTTTTCTGGCTCTGGGGTTATTGTACGATGAACCTAATGTCACTGATCAAGCTGAAAAAACCTTGTTGGCATTAAATCAGGGTCTTGAAGACGCTGAGTTGTACTGTCAGAAATTCCGAAAGTGGGCAGTCCTGATCAAATGGAATGATGATGCTTTGGCAGCCCTTTTTCGGAAGGGCCTGTCAGAGAATGTAAAGGATGTTATGGTGGGATTCCCTGCTCCCTCTGGTCTCAATGATTCTATGTCTTTGGCTATTCAAATTGACAGAC